>JAOBRG010366849.1:0-12107 GCA_027574985.1 Umimayanthus nakama | reverse complement strand
GAGGGGGCCAGGGGGTGGGGAGAGGGTTAGTGCTGCTTACCCGACTTCGCCTTGTGTAGCCGTCCTGTTCGAGTGCCATCTGAGCCAGACCAAAGTCGGTTATTTTGCATATCTGATTTTCACCCACTAGGATATTACGTGCTGCAAGATCACGATGAATCACCTGCAAAGTAGGGGGAAACAAGTTTTTTTTTTCAATTCATCGTGTCTCTGACTGAGATCTATGCTTTGTTTCCGAATAATAAAAAGACGGCAGAAAACCAAGCGTCTTCACAGCTATAATTTGGCAAGCGAAATGGATCAATGACAGACTCGGTACAACCTCTCAAACTACCATTAGTTATAGTTGAATATATTTTTTCGGCGGTTTGATTGGTCAAAAAAGTAAACATTCATCCTCGGACACTTTAGCTTCCAATGCAGCCGCCTTATTTCAATTTCCTTCTCCGCGTGTTCCCTCGCGGGTTCCACGGAGGGAATTCGCGATGAAGGGAATAAGCCGACTACATTAGAGGTTACGGACGATTTTGTTCCCGTTTTTTTGAACCTATTCAGGTGAAAATTAAATATTTTTAAAAGTAATATTCACTTGTTGGGCTGATACTAAAAGAATTATTCCCCATATGGCCGGTGCCTATTTAACAATATGTGTATGATAATAAAGTGTAAAAAACCTAACAACCTTTTTCTTTGCCAAGAAGCTCATTCCGTTAGCAATCTGCCTGGCAAATGAGAGCAGCTCAAAAGAGGAAAGTGGATGAGGGCCAACATCTCCCGCGTCATGCTCTTCATCCCGCGAGTAATACTGGTCTCGCAGCCCGCGGCTCTGTCTCAAGTATCCCAGCAGATCTCCAAACGGCACGTACTCCAAAATCATCAGCATTGGCTCTGTAAAAAGTCACGTGATATAAAGTAGTGGGAGACTAGTTTTGAAAAAAACTGTTTTATCTGCGTGGGCGAGTACGCTGAACAAATGGATTTAATCAACAAAAGTTGATATGTTATGTTTTTCGCCTGTGGGATATAGTGTTTAGCTGACGTTTCGAGCGTTAGCCCTTCGTCGGAGCAGGTAGGTTTTGTAATTAATGCTACCGTAGCGCTACCAAAACGTTGTGATTAAAACACCAAAGTGTTCATTGCTGCCGAGAGAAACACTGGCAGCGAGTCTAATCGTGTCCACAATTTAGCATTCAAGTCGTCTATTTTTCCTCGTGTATGCCGAACCAAGTGGCGGGAAGATATAAGAGGAAAGGTCTAAGTGATCTCGTCCCCAGATCTCGTTTTGGCAATTCAAGGAGTTTGGAGGTCCTCGAACCGCCAAAACGAGATCTGGGGACGAGATTAAAGTCTAAGACTACAAATTGAAGGCAGCGAGTTCAGTGGAGTCCTCAGTTCAACATTCATGTTGAATTATTCTTCTACTTACAGATGGGCCAGACCGGACAAATGCAAAGCGAAATAAGAATTAAAGTCAATACATTTAAATTTGCATAACTCAAGAGCGCTTTCAGAAGGTAAGTAGCCATCAGGGTTCAGATATATGGCAAAATTTCAAATCATACATGAAACGCGCTGAACCTTTTTTGTAGAAATAAGAATGCTTTTGACGTTCTCGGAGAGTTTGTTTGTAGCTGGACCAGGCGGCGAGGAAGAACTCAAGAAGTACTTGCTCTCCCCGGCAGCAACTAAAAAACCACACGGGTGTTACAAGTTATAGAGATCGTGGTTACAGTTAATTACATATGGAAAAATCACTTTTAATAGTCTTTTGAGGATTGATTAGTTTATTTTTGCAGCTTTTTATTCGTTTTTGAGAGTACAGATCGGCTGGCTGTGTAGGTTTCCTAAAATTTGTTCATGCACAGTTTTAGGATCCAGAGTCAGTCGATTTGTTAGTAGACTTGGTTGGGAAAAAATCGTTTCTGTGAACATAATCAAATAAATTACCAATGAAATGACAAACTAACTTAGCTTGTCTGAGTTATTGTGTCATGTATGAAGTCCGGCGACCAGTGGAATAGTTTGGATAATTTGGAGTATCTTATGGTAACACTCGAGGTCCCACTCCTTGGCCATTGAGGTGAGAAAAGTATTATTACCTAAGTCTCGTTTCACAGGTGATTTTCTTGTAAACAATACCATCTCCATACAAAATTTGTAAATCATTTAGTTTCTGATCCCTACAACCCTATATTTCTATTTATTTTTCAAATACGATGCAAAGACTGATCGACTTACGAGACTTTTTGACGTATCCCAGTAGGTTGACAATGTGAGGGTGTGGCTCGGATACCAGGGTCTTCCTCAGATCGAGTTCCTTGTTAAACTCATCAGGAGCTCCTGTGATATAAGATGAGCAGGATGTATTCGTTATGTTTGTCAGGGGCTAACCATTTGACTTTTGAGAAGGGAAGGAGTAAGGGAAGAGATCGCGTTGGTGCAAAAATTATTATGTTTTTTTTTCAGAAATGCTTCAGGTTTTGTACAGGGGCTTTCATTCGGAACTTAGCTCCGAAAACTTAGTCGATTTTATTCTTGAAGGCCATTTATTTTCAGAAGGCACATGTATCCTTTGACTTTTCTCAAAGGTCGACCTATGTATACTGAGTTCTTAGGTACTGATTTCTTATCGAAGGTGTATGAGTACCAGCCGTTCCGGTGAAGTTCATGCAGCATCGAATTGCGCACTTACAAGTTTGTTATTTAAACATTTACTAAGATCATACAGTAAGACAATGCAATAACATCAATCTTGGAGCATACAAAGTAGGAACTAAGATTCTATGTTTTTTGAAAGTTTATTTTTATTTTTATTTTTATAAGAACAAGTTTAAAAGAACCATAAGGCTCAAACTTGCAAAGATTAAAGAACACTTTGCGAACCAGACTATTTTTCCTTTTTTATCATCGCGCAGTTTTATTTGTGAGAGTGGAGTTCGGATGAAGGAAGTAGTTTGTGTGTTTTTCGACTTATTTTCCGTGTTTCTCAACAGGTTATTGTTTCCCTCGCTACATACAGTTTACATACACATCGGTGCTTCGAGGGTTAAAATAACTGAATGCATCCTCACTTCAGTTTCCACTCGTACCACAAGTAAAGGCTTAATGAGCCTCTTGTTGGAGGACAAAAGCTACTGTAGTCTGAGACCCTTACGTCTGTCTTAACATACAACGCCAATACAACCGATTGAACAAAACATAAATGGTGAGATGCTTTTCGTTTTCCAATCCTTTGTTTCTATTTTGTTTTCTTTTCAGTTCAAACTGCTCGCAGAAATAAAAACAAAATGAGAACAATTTGAGGCTGAAGTCACCAAAAAACTAAGGCCTAGCCTCTTCAAATATAAAGTACCTCTTATTAGCCGAGTGCGAGGTCCGTACGGCAATTCATGGATCGAGTTTTTTTCCTTCCTTTTATGGCCCAAGCGCCAAGCGCGAGGGCCATGAAAACAAGGAAGGAAAAAACGAGGATCCATAACTTGCCGAAGAGGCTAATAAGATGTTTATTATATGGCTTTGTTGTTTATTCGGGTTTTGAAAAGGTGATCAAGAGCTAGCGGTCCATACGGCTACTTACAGACCTGGAATTGACCAGTCACAGCACGCGAAACCATTCAGCCATATAATAATGGTTCTTATTAAAAAAGCATGAACATCTCCTATATCTCTAACACAAGGCCTTGACATTAATTATGAGCACTGAATCGCATCTTAGCTTAACTCTGCACAACATATGATTGTCTTTCTATGTGTCCTTTTGTCCTTTTTGTCCTCTTTTTTATGTCTTCTTTTCAAATACCGGCAAAAACTATCAAACTATTTACTCAAGGTTTCTGGCTACCTAGCTCGGTGAGCCCTAAGGTTATTCCAAGTAATCAGCACCTATCCTATCTCAAATCTTTCTTTATCATAGTATCTTGAAAATAGCATACACACGGTGAAATAAAATACTTGTTGTATTATGAAAGTGTTCTAACTTTTACCTCTTACACTTTTCACCGCTACAATTTGCTTCTCAATCTTTCCCTCGAAAATGTTGATCAGTACAGCTCGTGACACCTCTCCAAATGCTCCCTTCCCGATTTGCCTTTCAATGTGAATGCAGTCCCTGTGGTACTCGAGTGGTTCCAACTCTACCCCCGGGCTAAACAGGTCCTGCAGGGAGCGCAATGAATTGTGGCCGCTGTTGAAACCTGGCGGCAGAGCATACCGGAGGCTTTGGGGCTGGCGGGGCGACAGAAGGTTGGGCTGAAAACGAGAAATAAGATCGCGTTATTTCGACAAAGGGAGTAAAGTGACTTTGTGTTTTATGTTGTAGTATGCTTCGTTTTTGTAAGGTATGCATATCTGTTTTTCCTAGCAACGTAGCATGGTATATTTAGCAAAGGTGTTACCTGAAATTCAAACTCTGAAGATCTTGCTCTGTGGAAAGATAAATGATAGTTAGTACAAACCAGTAAGGTAAAACCATGTAATTTAAGGTCGGGTAGGTATAAAATGATAAGGAACTTGTTGGGTAAAGTAGTGAAAAATCACGTAGAGTCAAGATAGGGTAAAATTTGATGAAAAGGGAAGGTAAAGCTATGTTAACAGTACTAGCATACGCGGACCGCTTTGAAGGCTGGCGGAGACGCCTATAAATGCTTTCAGTCCACTGGGGATGAACTGATCGTTGTAAGGCGACTTTGAGCAGTCATATGAAAAAGGCGCTGTATAAATGCACCACTTTACTATATTAGTTATTAGTTACAGTAGCAGTGATACTGATAATGAAACTGAAACTAAAACTGATTCTGATACAGATAATGATAATGTTGATGTTGATGATGAGGATGAATATGACAATGATTGTTGTAATGATAACTCTAGAAATAATAAAGTAATAAAAATGATACTAATACTATTAATAACCTATAGCACTTATATAGCACTAATTCCATTAGGTATATAATTAAGTCCGCTTCAGAGTGAGTGGTTTTTTATAGTTCCCCGAAAGAAGATTGAGAGATAAGACTGGACCGGAGACGAGAAGGGGTCCAGAGATCAACCCTTGACCAAGCCGGGGAATGAATCCGGGACCTTCTGGTTGGTAGTCGGAGCTCTTACCAATTGCGCCAACCTCACGGGACAATGAAAGGCCAAGTAAGATAAGATATGATTGATCAGTAATCAGCTACTTGCCTTGACTTGCCGCGTGGAATTTCACCTGAAAAAATCGGAATCAAATATTCTCATATGTAAAAATTGTCAATAGTTTAGTAGGTTAAAAGATATTAAACAACTTCTTAATACATCAAAGAAGTCGAAAAATCCAACAAAGCCGGTCCAGATAAAACTACTATTCTCTCCCCATATCGTTCCAATTATATAACTCTGAGAAGTTTCCATTTTGTCGCCGTTTGGCAATATTTAGTTATACTCGAGAGGGATACTGAATAAGAGAATAATAATAATGCTAATAATAATAACAAGAAGAAGAAGAATTATAACAAAAATAATAGTAACAATAATAATGATAATAATAATAATAATAATAATAATGATAATAACAATAATAATAATAATCTGGGATCTGGGTACGAGAATGGCAGATCAGCAGGCCATAGTCATGTAATCCTCTCCTCCATCATGCATATCAATGCAAAGTTACTATTGCATCACAACTTTTTAGTAAAATATCGTATTCAAAGCAAAAGTTTCTAACTAAACTCCCCGCCCCCCACCCCCCACCCCCTCTACTGCTACAACGGAGACGATTACATGGCTAAACTGTCAAATGTTTTCTTTTTAGAAGTTGGTGCTTCACCATAGATGTTTGTCCGAGGAGGTGAACGTCTCACGAAAAATATGCTGATCCACCAAAGACTTTTGACCGGCAACAATTCTGCCTTAGCTTGATACATTTCAAAACAATTTACGTAATTCTGTCTCAGTACGGAAAACCACATGAAGATTACATACAAAAGGAAAATTTAATACGTTTAACTCAATTTAAATCGCTGTCTAAGAAACAAGAAACAACTTTTGAGTTATGCTTCAGTTTCCGCAAATAACGTTAAGTCGAGGCTTCATGTGATAAATAAAACAAATATAAAGCCTTTGCACGAAGCACAGGCTTCAAGTTAATATCCGCGGAAAATTAAGTCATACTTCGAAATTGGTCTATTGCTTGTCGGTAAATTCATACATTTATAGACATTTAGTTTATAAGCTATTTTCTTGTCAATATAACTGAGCCGTAAAGAGCCCCTTGATCCCTCTTGTTATACCCTTCTGTACTCACATGGTGTCGTTGACCTCAAACGGCGATATCGGATTACTAGAATAAAGACTACAGCACATAGAATGGCGCCACATACGCAGCCAGCCACGATGTATCCAGTGGGAGAACTCTCTTCAGCTATCAAGGTGAACAATTGACAGATGAATATTTACTGTACACTCATTTTTCCTTATCAATTTTTTTTGACATGCATATGTGTGTATTAAAGCCCGCCATTTTTAGATCCCCTCCCACCATGTATTTGAAGTTCACCTATCCCCCTCCCCCTCCCCCCAGACTCACACAAATACAATTTCAAATCGAAAGTAAGGAAGTTATAATGAAGTTCAGCTTGGAGCAGACAATTTAAAACATACCGTATGTGGCGGTGTAAATTTCGGTATACTTTCAGATAGCATCTGCTTATTTCGGAACGATTTTTGACAATGCTTAAGGCATCTTCGGATATAACCGCCCTTTAGGGAGCTTATGATAGGATAAGGGCTTGCTTCACGACGGCAGACAGGGCAGCGGGTAGACTGGATCGAATACTTCGGTTTTCGCGCCATTTTGATCGTTACGAGCGCGCGCACACGGTGCGGACGTTTTGGCGGGAAACGCACGAACACGAACAAACTGCTGTTGTTCAGTCGGTTAACGGCTCAATCCTTATTCTCAGAGTCTGTTTGAATCTTCCTGACAAAAGGAATGAGCTGCGTAGTATAAAAAAGGTATTCTTGAAGTAAACCGCGCGAAAACTGACATAACCGAACTTCAAAACAAGAAAATAAAGGAACAACACCTTCGTTTTCTGTGAGACGACACAAAAGTGGTTTTGCAGTTGCCGCCGATGCTCGACGGATGAATAAAAACGCTTGGTAGCCCGGCATTTGTAGGTTTTACTTCTACCTGCCGTTCCCGAGCTCAGCCGTCCTCTCATCGTAAGCTCCCTTTTATCTCTATAAAGGGAGCCAGGCCTAGAAGGGACCACGTGTCTTATTGCCTGTGCTTCCGCTGAGTACCATCACTCAGTAAATGTTGAAAATAAATAAGTTTGTGCGGTGGGCCGTCATCTCCCCTCTTGCAAAGGAAGCCAGGCTGAGAGCTGTATTCAGCAAATCTTGTAAACATAAACACAAAGACAAACAGCAACATAAACACAAACAATGTCATAACATTCGAATGGTATTCTTACAACAAGACTGAAGCTTCTGTGCTATACTCACCATAAACCAGTTCAAACGCGGCGCTTGTTTCCCCCGCAATGTTGTGCGCCCTACACAGGTAAGAACCGAGATCTTCATTCCTTATAAAGGAAATAGTAAGGACTCCTTCGTCAATAATAAACCGGCTTCCTGTCAGTTTTTTACCGCTGGACGTCAACCAACTGTACTGCGGGAGCGGTTTTCCAAGTGCTTCACAGACGAGCGTTATATTCGAATCGGATGATACTACAACTTTGGAACCTGGACTTCTCTTCATCACCGGAGGAACTGAAAAAATAGAAATGTTCCTTGCGAATCTCTCTCTCTTTACACGACCAGTTTGGCGACAAACAGTACGCTCATTAGCATATGCTAAATCTATTTTGGTAGCAGAGAGCTGACGTTTCGAACGTTAGCTCTTTGTCAGAGAACGACCAGAAAACTTTGTATAGTAATACTTTGATTGGCCTTCCCTAAGTACTGAGTTTGAACTTCGGCCATCTTTTTTATTGCAATGTTAACACTTGAACACTAGGAAGGTGTTCGTTGACCACCCCCCCCCCCCTCGGGTTTGTTGCCAAACATATTTTACTGCTTGACTTATTTCCGCACAACTGTTCCTCCTTAACAGACACATCTTTTAGCACTAATAAAGTGGCGTTAGCATCGAGGTGCAAAATTCGATTTTTTGAAAATTAATAGTTAAAAAATTATAATTTTATAATGTTTTTGCTACTTATTCTGTAGATTTTACATTAAAAAATTATGTTTTTAGCTATTTCCAACAAAAACTCTCAATATAAAGCAAACACTTCAAATCGGAAATCAAATAGGCGGCCATAGTCGGCCATCCTGTATTTTTGTAATTTATCATAAAAAAGTGTTTATTTTTAAAAAAACTTGTCTTTCTGTTACCTGACGTTTTCACCTGAAATGTAAATGTGTAAAAGAATTCGAATGGCCATTGCTAAAAGTTCATTATTCAAATTTTTCTACTTATTTTGTAGTTTTGACATATTAAAACGATGTTTTCTAGCTAAATCCAACAGAAGCTCTCAAAATAAAGCAAACCCACCAAATCAGAAACCAAGTATAGCGGCCATCTTGGGTTTCTTTTGAATATTGGCCATGGCAAAGTATTTATTTTCAAAACTAACTTTTCATTGTTATGAATTAGTTATTTCTCCTACCTGACATTTTCACCTCAATTGTAAATGTGTCAAAGAATTCTTTAGGTTTTGAGTTGATCGTCGAAGGAACCCTCTGCATTACTGAGCATGTATAACTTCCCAGATCCTCCGTTGTAGCATTGTTTATTCTCAAGGAACCAAAGAATTCCTCTTTGAATCTTGAACCTTTAACTTGTTTCCCTGCTTTCATCCATGTGACTTCCGACCTTGGATAACCTTGTACATCACAGACGAGTTTACTGGTCTTGTCCCGGGCGATGTACTGCGTTTTTGGCAAGTTACCCACACTGACTAAGCCAAACGTAATTTCGGAAAAATAAGTTTTACAACTGTTTAAATGAAACGTTTACAAGGGAACAAAGAGCAATGGATTTGATCGAGAAGACTTGAATGTACTTTTCAACTCGCCCATAATCTCCTTATTTAGATGTGGGCTACAAGTTCGGGATGTAGCTGGCTGCACAGAATACTTAAACAACATTAAAGACTTACAAGTTGGAACTATGAAAATTGGATTTGTTTAACACGTTTTCCCATCCCAGAGCTTTTTCCCCAATCGGTTAGGAAACTGTGAAACAAGCTAAGAAGCTGTAACTTAGGTTGGTACGTAGTTTCAATCAGTCACTCAATTAATTATTTATTTTTGCAACATTAAGGGTCATTGAAAAATTATTTCCATCTGAAAAAAGTAGGCCTAATCAAGGAAGGCAAAGTTACAACTATCACAAAAGTAAGTACTATATATAAAACATGCAAAGAAATACAACAATAATGTCATAGTTTTTGTTAAGAGTTCATAAAGAAAATTTAAGTAGCATACAAAAAAAGTTTTCACTAAATTAAATGTTTATAGCTAAAAGGTGGATGGACAGGTATCAAATAAAAGGATTTTAGTTAGGAAGACAGGAAGTGATGAAATAAAGTAAACCTCGAGTATCACCTCTTGACTAGGCTTAAAACGTTTTTACTATCTTCCTAGTTCGATGTGGATAAATGGCGTACATCATTTATTTGTCATTTTTTCACTGGTAGTAAAACTTTAAAACAACTTACATTTCATGTATATTTTAAAGTGCTTGACTGTCTTGTCTCCCTTACAAAAATATATCCCGCCGTCTTCAGCTTGAATGTTTTGTATGTATAAAAAGTATTTATTTTCGTTTCCATCCACGCTGGCCTTTACAGAAACTCTGCCTGTTTCAGGTATTGTTTGGCCGTATTTGTCGAACCAACCCAAGTACGTCTCGGCAGTTAAAGCACACTCCAGTCTGATCTCATCGCCCGGTTCTGCTAGGTGGCTGCTTGAAACATCCACGTTCAAAGGTTCTAAAAAGAAAAACCATTTTAACGTACTTAATCCTATCTTACGTGAGTCTCTTATGGGAGACGAAGAGAGGGGGGGGGGGGGGTGTCCCTGCTAGCATCATAGAAGCTGTAGTTTTGTTTCATTTTTTGTAGAAGTTCGAATACCCAAACTCTGCAGTTATAACATCATCATCGCATAATACTTACTTTCCTACCTACCCGCTAACTTACGTAATACCTGTTTACATACTTACTTACTTACTTTAATACTTACCTACTTACCTCGTCGCTTCAAAACTCTCTCGCGCCTTCAGCGCTTGGGTTAACTTTCTTCCTTGTGCGAAGGAAGGGTTCTCGTTTTTTTAAGACATCCAGAAAAGAATTATGTGAGCCGACTTGTGGCAAGTCTAACCTACTTACTAACTTACTTATTTATTTGTTTACTTACTTACTTTAATACTTACCTACTTACATACTTACTTGCCTACCAACTTACTTATTTACTTACCTACCAACTAACGTACTTACTTACCTACCAACTAACTTACTTACTCACCTATTTATTGACTAGCTTTAATACTTACCTACTTACATATTAACTTACCTATCTACTAACTTACTGACTTACCTACCAATTTACCTACGTACTTATATATATTATTTACTTTAATATTTACATACTTTCTTATCTATTTACTTATTTTTCTACCTACTCACATACTTCCTTACCTACCTACTAACTTACTTACTTACCAACCTACTTGCTAACTAATGTGCGGACTTACTTCTGTAGTTACTTATTTACTTAACTAATTAATTTCTTATGGCTTACTCACATACTCACTCACCTACTTATTTCCTTATTTATTTAGTTAGTTACCTACCTACTTACTTAAACTGTACCAACCTTTACATATTACCCACAGCGGCTGGCACTTATCTGACCCTTGCGTGTAACTCGCACACGATATGATCGACGATTCTTCCCCACTGCACTGCTTTGTGTTTAAGACCAACGCAGATGATGTCGCATCTTGTTGGTCGGAATGAAATGTTTCAAGAACGTCACTGAATCCCCTTTCCCGACATGCCACGCGAGCAATACTTATGTTCCAATCTTCATTACAAATTGGCGTCCAGATCCCCTTATGGTAAACATCTGCTCTACCCAGGAACAGTATTCCGGATAAGGACAAGCGAAAGCCTGGGGGAAACAAAATGAAATTAAATCTCTAAGGGGGTGGTGAAAAAATACAGGGGGGGTGGACCGGAGGAAATGAAGCCCGGACCTTCATAAAAAACATGACCAACCCCCTCGTAATGGCACAAAATTTTGGTGACCCACCCCCGACGAGGGCAGAAAAAACATGGCTCACCCACATAACTCAACTTCCAGTATTGCAATTTTTGTCACTTTTTTCCTCAAAATCTGTAGTATGAAGTATCATGTACAACATAAAACAAGTTTACGAATCTGAATCAGCAAAAATGGCAAAACCATTGTGTTACAGTTACATCTCGATGCAGTCTCAAATTTTATGATTATTGTATATTATGCTTGGAACCAAAAAGACAAGTTTAAAGGTGCCAAGTAAGAACAGTAAGGAAATGTGATATTATATGAATAGAACAGTGCTTACAAATGACATGATTTCTATCTCTAAAGTCTTTCTTTTGAGACTTTGTAAAGTTACACCTAGTCAGAAACTATCCTGACCAACCCAACCATTGGCTGAAAAATTGGGTGACCCACCCCTTTGCTGAGGCTCGGAACTTGCTGACTGACCCCCCATTTTCCTCTGGCCCACTCCCCCCTCTATGTTTTGACCAGCCCCTAATAATAGAGACAACGTTTACTGTATGCTTTTGCAGACAAGAAGATTAATGCCATCTAGAAGAATTTTACATGTGATGTTATTGCACATTACAAGTCTTCTAAATTGAACTATAGTGTTTAACCAAGTTAAAGGAATCTTTGATTGACTACGTTACTGAATTATGTATTATCACTTATTAATACTCTCTGTACTGATACTCTATAATAATCCAATTGTTATGAACTTATAAAATGTAGTAAGTTATTAACTCACCATCGATGAAATACTAAATCTTTTGCTTGCTCGCCTTCTTGCTTATTCTTGATTT
>JAOBRG010366827.1:0-12108 GCA_027574985.1 Umimayanthus nakama | reverse complement strand
TTCACTCTTCAGGGGGGTCCCGAAATTTTGTTCCGAAAAATTTCATTTCTCCTCCACCCCCCCCCTCCCCCCTCCAACTTAAATTCTGACTGGTCCCTTAGTTGCATCCACTCCCAGGTAAGACCAGCTTTAAAAATGGTTAAAGGTCTTATTTAGTCGTAAGAGTCTTGTAGTGTAATGAGACAAGTCTTCAAGTGTAGAGCAAAAAAGACGTAAAGGTCTGGCAGAGGAATGCATTTGAGTTATTGTTAAGAACATCCTTTCATGGTCTTGCGACAAATAAATGAACAACTCCAGAAAAAAAGATTACTTAAGGTTAAAATCTTCAGAAGACACGGAAAGGCTAGAGCGTTCAACCATCTCCAAAAAGAGACGTTCTTGTCGAAAGACAAACAAACAAACAGTGTAGTAGAACTTGATCGACAGTTTGAAGATCTAGTTCGGTTGCCTAACACACACAAGGAGACGGGCCCTCCACTGTTTTTACCTAATTCAAGCCACTAGTTCGGCATCCACCCTCATCTTAGCTGAGTTGCGAGGGCTCAACTGTCACACTACATCGTTTAGAAAGTTTCGTGGAAGTGTAATTCCTAAAATGTCAGATGCAATCGTGTTGCTATGACGGTTTATGCCAAACAGTTTAACTAACGTATGGTGTTATAAAAAATATTGCAGCAGCGGATTGAAGCGTTTTATTCCAAAAGAGGCAAATTTGATTTCAAAAATCTTGGATGTGACTATCAAATAAATTTCTGCTGATTTAAAACAAGCAATGGAAACTTATTTATAATGTCATGAAAAAGCAGAAACAAGAACCTCCTTGTCGGATACTTTTGAATTATTTTCATTAATTTTTCTGACGATCAGTGTAAGCTAGTGAGTACGGCGAGGAAAACTGATTCACGCGTTTATGACACATCAACAACCACTAGTTACTTTAGTTGATAGTCAGTTGAGCTTTTACGTTAAATAGCTTTAATTTGTGTCTCCACGAAGGTCAAGGTTTCCATTTGCCTGGAGGTCATCTCTTTTAGTCAGGTATAAACACACATGGAGAACAGAAAACTAGCAACTTAATCGGGAGCACAGGATGTCATCTCTTTGGGCTTTTAAATTGCCAGCTTATTAGACAAAAACCACTATTTCTGGAATACTATGAAACATCAGTGTTGCATGTTGTATTTGACAAGTGTGCAACAACTTTAGAAAATCCAAGAAGATATTGGATAGAAAGCGTAGTTTGTTCATCACAAACCAATATTTCTTTGGAATATTATAGCTTCAAGTTCAAGGCTGCACTTGTTGTATTCGCTGATTTTTTAATTTATATATTCTTTGGAAATTTGTGATATCGTATAGCATTACAGTTAAAGAACATCAAAACGGGTAAAAGGATTTCAAGGGCACATAGTATCATGGTTTGAAATCCAAACAATACTGTTTTGTTTTGTTGAGAGATCATATTTATTAGCAAAAATCACATAAAATTAAATTGATAAAAAGAAAAGTTACTAAAATAGTAAGAAAAAGAGACGACTCGAGGATATAGAACCAGCAACAAATCTCAAATAGTGACAAGTTAAAGACAGCGGTTCTTTAGTGATACTAATTGCTGTCAACTTGGTGCTTTGTCTTGTTGATATGATCAGGTTTTCTCAACTCCTTTCAAGTTCCAAGGTTACATATATTACGTTGTTAAAACGTATCTGAAAGTTCTAAATTTCATAAACAGCACTAGTTCCGCTAGGTAAATTTCAAGGTGTTTTTGAAAACATAAACCATTAGATATACTATTACCTGAGGGAAACGAGTTTTTATTTTTTAGCAGAATTCAACCTCGGTTACTCTGAATTTTTTCTTACCTTTGCTTTTGTACCACTTCATGATCAAAATGTTGTATTGTAGTATGAGTCTCTTAAAGCTTTTAAGGTGAACCATAAAATCTGGAACAAGCACGTCTTCGAAAAAGCTCAAATTTCATTTGACGCAATCAGTGCCGATTATTTGGTTACAAATGCCTATATTTGTGGCCAATTTCGCTGCCTTAAAGTTGTGCAAAGCGAAAGTTTCTCAAGTCAAAAGAGAATGCAGTCCAGTAAGAGATTACTTCATTTGCTCATCGGCTTTACGTTTTTGTTGTACAGCGCTAAATGTGTCCTGTACCCGTCGATTATCTGGGAGCCAAACAACCCAAAGTAAGTACTTTTTGCTCTCGTTCGTTTTTATTTTAGTGCGTTTAGAAAATTAACTTAAAAATCAGTCCAGTCTGCTCCGAAGGGCCGATAGTTGAAACGTATGCTATACATTAAAACTTTGGGGCAAAAAAGATTCCATATCAACCTTTGCTGATCAATAATCCAAGATGGCAAAACATGCCTGACGAGGCTGAGACTTTCAGCGAAATTGATTGCAGAGATATATACATTTTTTTCAACAAAGCTTTTTAACAGTTTTTAACACTTTTAACTCCTAAGTTGTGCGTTAAGAGCATAGAAAAGACAGATAATGTCAAACAGCTACCGATAATGTCAAACAGCTACGAAAGAACTTTCTGAAGCATTTACAGCTTGCTTACCAATGCAGAACAAAACTATTTTTCCAAGTGAGTTATAGTTCTTAGTCATGGTTCTTAGTCTTGTTTTTTTTGGGCAGCTTTGAAAATATATATATTCTCGCTGAGAAAAAGATTGTTCTTCTATCATTGGTTTTATAAAGCATGTTACTTGGAACTAACAAAGAACAGTTAACGATGTTCCGATCTTCACTATGTCGTTTTTGTGGCAAAAACTAGTTTTGTGAAAAAACGAGTTCCTTGAAAAACAATCTTTTCCAACAGTCTTGGGTAACAAGGAGTTTCAGAGCAATTCTCTTTAAGACTTGCAGTCAAAGCTCAGGTAATCCTTTGCATAGGGTATCGTTTTCAAAGCTAGAACTGAAACAAACTGATCTGAAGATGTGATCGGAACATTTCGAAATTGAGCAATATTTTCTTGGGGAGAAACTGTCTCTTTAAAGGCGAAAATTTAACAAAGGTTATGTTTGACTCGTAAAGGAACTCATGCGGTGGTTGATTCAAGAATGAACCCGGGTTTAAAACCAGAACAGACACACTGAATCAAGCAAATATGGTGTGAGGTTGTTTTGGCAATACAATAAAGTCTTTAATTTAAAGAGATTTATTGCAGCGCCGTAACTGGCAATTTTTGAGCAGGGGTCAGTGCTGATATATTTTCTATTATTACTGGGGTGGGGGCAGAGATAACACTTTTAGGAGCGTTATAGTTACGTTGTCAAATCTCTGGGGAGGGGGAGGGGGCAACTGCTCCCTGCCACCCCGCTAGGTACGGCCCTGTATTGGCAGTACACACGGGCGCACTCGGTACAAGCGTCGACCTAAGCTCGAACAAAGCAGTGACAAACCACCTCTCAAGCTAGATTATTAAAAATGTTAATTTTCACCTCGGAGGTTGTTTTTAGAATTTCAGTCGCTTTTTTTCACTAAGTATTTTGTCAAAGTTTGTTTAGTTATGGCTATTTCTAGTGGCTGCTATAAATTTAGCATCATGCACACAAAGCAAGAATCGGCTGCAACGTTCTTGGACAAGCCAGTGTCGCAACCAGGCTGTTGTTTCGTGTATCAAATACGTTTTACAAGCAATTCATATCACGTAAAATGTTTAACTCGAGCTGGAGAATCTAAAACACTTAAAAAATCGTGACACCATTCTGGGGGTAAGGGTTGGGGGGGGGGGGGGTACTAGACTTTAGTTTGGTAAGGGGGGGGAGTGCCTCCCGGACATTGAAACCCTGACTCTGACTATAATAAGATGTTCGTAAGAAATCAAGGAAAGTTGATACTCAGTTTATGGTTTTCAGGTCAAATTCCACTTGTTTTCTTGGCAAAATGAGTGGTTTTAGGACACTGTCGGTTTATGAGCGGACGCTCGAAAAACCATACTTCAAAGGGCGGCACGTCCTCCTATAGCTTATGAATTGAATTACCCTCCTGGGGACAAAATATCACTTAGAAACCTTGCGCTTTGCAGGTTTACAGATGGCGCTGCAGGATACGAAGAGGTAGTTACACCCTTCTCAAAAATAAACCTTGTGTGTCCTAATCCTACCACCGTAACAAAGGAACTGTATTATAACCCTATCGAGAAATTCATGTACGAAAACATTTGGATTGTGGACAAGCATTCCTACGAAAACTGCGCTGTTAACACAAGCCGTTCAGACAACAAGCGCCTGTTGCGCTGTGATGACCCATTATCCCTGAGGTATTACACCATCGTGTTTCAGATGTACTCTGCTATATTAGAGGGGTTGAAATTCATACCAGGAAATACATACTACTTCATTTGTAAGTATAAGCAGAAAACACGTTTTTAATTAATTCAATTTTAATATGTTTTATTGACATGACCATTTAGTATTGTCAATGCAAAAGTCTTTGAAATACAATTTTATATAACATTCGTTCAAATTTCTAAACTAACCATTTATATAAATATACACAATCAAATTTTAACTATTTAAGATAATCATCGTACACACCCTAAACGAGATGACCTCGACAATGCCTTGGTGGCAGTTCGATATATCAGGATCCAGAAATTTGATTATTTTGTCGTGTGATGACAAAGATAAAATTGTAGTATTTTTGTTGATTGTTTGAAAGAATTGTTCTCTGAGTGTCTCATATGCTGGACAAACACAAAGAAAATGAGCTTCGTCTTCCACTTGTTCATCTCCAATGCCTCTGCAGATGGGGCAGAGGCGTTGTTCTCGAGGTAATTTTGGTTTAAGATATCTCCCTCGTTTAATCATGAGATCGTGATTACTTACTCTTAATTTACAAAGAACTTGTTTTAATTTTGCATATTTTATAACATTTAAGTAACGTTCTGGTTTCGTATGAAGTTTTGATTTTCGAATACAGTTGAAGTTTTTGGGAGTTATTTAAGTTGTTTTTCCAAATTTCAGTATACTTTGAAATAATAAATTTGGTATTTTGGTTGTTTAAGGACATTTTGAGGGAAATCGTAAAGTTTTCGTAACGAGTCAACATAAGAATGAAGACTTTTTTGACCTTTTTCCCATAGTTTTCAGTTTGTGAGAGAACAAATCTTGTTTTACGATGAGTTATTCGCTTAACTTTGAGAGACGATACCAGTATTTTAAAATCTGTTTGTCGATAGCAATTTTAGTTGGGAACCTGCCCATTTCGGCACGACAAGCAAGATTTGAAGAACGTTTTGTTTAAAGCTAAGTAACTTTTGCAAAAACGAAGGTGTGCTTTTTCCGTTGGAGTTTTTATCCCAATGTTCAAAGTCATGTTTGTTTTGAACACCCAAACGTCAGCATTGTATGTTCAAATAGGCATACTGATCATAGCTTCAAAAATTCTGTTTACTTCATCCAAAGAAGGACGTGATAAGTTAAACCTCTTTTGAAATGCTCCCATAGCAAATTTAACTTTTTCTCGTAAAATCTCGACACCATCAGTAAATTTTCCGTTAGACGTAATTTTAATGCCTAAATAAGTGTATTAATTGACTATCTATTTCGTGTGTATTAAGAAAAAAATATACTTTTGTTCTTTTCTCAGTTTGTTTCTTTTGGAAAAGAGCTACTTTGGTTTTCTTCAAGTTTACATTTAGTTTCCATTTGCTACAAAAGTAATTAAGAACACTTATTGCATTTTGTAGACCAGTTGATGTTTGGGACAGAATAATTAAGTCGTCAGCATAAAGAAGTGAGCTTAATTTGGTACCATCTGGTAAAATGCAAGGGTCAACTTTTTCTTCTTCTAATAGATTTGGCAATTCATTTATATATAAGTTGAAAAGGAACAGACTTAATACACATCCCTGACGTACCCCTCTTAAATATTTGAAAGATTGAGACTGGTAGTTACCAAGTTTTATGTTACAGGTTGAATTTTCATACATACTTTCTATGAGATTATATGTGTTTCCACCGATATTAGAATAAAGTAGTTTTTAAAAAAAGGCCTTTATGCCAAACGCTATCAAAAGCTTTCTTTCGATTAACAAAACATGTAAAGACTTTTAATTACCTCTAGAAGAGTAAGTAACGTGACTATCGATCAGAGTTTCTAATTGTAAATAATTGATCAGAAGTTCTGTAACCAGGTGTGAATCCTATTTGTCTTTTTTGAATAGGTTTGTGTCCTCTTAGATCAAGACTGTATTCTATCATTAAGGATCATTAGAGCAAAAAAGTTTTCCTAAGCAACTAGAAACACAAATTCCCCTGTAACTGTTTGGGTCTGAAGCACAACCAGATTTAAAAATGGGGGTTATAAATCCATTACACCACTGAAGTGGATATAAACACCGGAAGATAATATTAGGTTGAAAAGTTTTTTATAAAGTTCTTTAAGCAGCGGGTAGCTAACTTTAATCATTTATTTTCTTATTTTATTATTTGAGGCAGCTATTTTCTTTTTTAACTTGTACTTGTGCATACTAGTGGTCATTAGTAAGGTCGTAAAGACTGCTGAGTTATGTATAACACGCTTTAACACCTTTGCTTCGCAGCCACGTCTGACGGGAAGAGCAATTCACTCAGCAACACCAGAGGCGGCCACTGCAGCTCCCATAGAATGAAGGTTGCAATTCGCGTCTGCAGTTTCGGGAGTCGTAAGTTGTTTTAAAATAACTCAGTCGTGTTTTCCTCTTTCCGCCATGTAGAATCAAAGCACAGATTAAACAACTACCACAGCAGCCGCCAGTAGGGGAGGTATAGGGGTGTGCAAGCCATTTTATATTTACCAAGCCCGTCGGTCCGTGGTTTATATTTTAGGTCGGCTAAACTTCAGCAAGTCAGAGAAGCGCAGCTAAACAATATTAGTCACAAAACTCGATTTGAAATTTGACAAAACCGCGAATTAAGAAAAGGAATATATCATTAAGACTGGCAGTTTGAAATTTTCTCTTTGGTGAAGAAAACTGATTCACAATAGCGTGCCCTTCCTGCTAACAACACTAAATCCGGTGATTCTATCAATGAAACTAGTCTGCAACTCCGCTCTCGTTGATTTGCAAACCTATGCACGTGGCTCAACACCCCACCCTCTCTCCCATGGTGTTGAAAATGCTAATATTCTAGGATGTTTAGGATATGAAGTAACGACGGCCTCACTTAAAAACACCCTCATGCGCCGAATGCTAAAAACTGAATATGGAATCTGAACATTACCTTTTACCGCTCAGAGCTCGCAAAAGTGATATTCAATTGTTGAGCTCATGCAAAAGAGAAATGACGTGGATTGAAAGGATGTGCAAGCTTGATATTCAACATTGCATTTCAAGCTCAAGAAAGGTCGCAAGATGTAGGGGTTGACTTTGTCTCATGGACACTACCCTGTAAGAAAGAGCTAAGGTATTCCCCAGGTATCGGGGCTTCTTTTGATGTTTACTTTTTTTCTTTCAGCTTGCCAACGCGGTTTTAATACAGCCTACAGATGCAGATTCCCTGCAAGTGGAGGATAGCTTTTACTTCACGTTGAGTAGATAGATACTTCTGAGCTAGTGATTGAACCAAATTGGCTTTCACGAAAATGTAGCAAACTTTGAATTTCAGCAAGCCCCTTACCTGTCTTGTGCCCTTTATTTTCAAAAAGACTAAAAAGGTTAACTTGTACAGTAAGATATCATCAGTTCTGTTTTCCTTCATTTAAATTTTGTTTTTATTTGTTAAAGATGCCGTTCGTACCTGGTCAGGACCCAATTCCAAATAAAAATTCCCTCTATAATTACTCCCCTCCCCCACGACTGCATCTTCCAGAAAGCCAAAAATTGAGTGAAGTTAGCCTTCGCATGCAGGTATAACTCAGAGGATAGTAAACAGCTTGGCACAAGGGTATTGAAGTCTGCAAAGAAATAGCTGATAGTTTTAACATGCAATGTGAAGTTTGCGTTAAACTTAACTTGCTACAATTCGCACACAGTGAAGTAAAGTAAATAAACTATCACATAACCCAATGCAGCTTTGTTGTTGTAAAACTATATAAAAATATATTTGCAAGTTCAGCAGTTCAGTTCAACAAAACAGTTTTAAAATGACAAAAGCATTTTCTGTGATTGTGACAGGGACGGCCCGGGTTAAGGGTTTTCGATGCTACGCGCGACAAGTTTCGTCTCTAGAAGTTTTGCAAGTTGAGGGATAATACTGGCGAAAATTTAGCCAAATTTCACGGGCTTTGTTACTGTAACACTGGCCTACGGAAACTCGGCTTCTCCATATTGGCCTCCGGAAACTGGGATACCTCGGTTATCCAAGCCAAACGGGTTACCCCACATTGAGCGTAAATGTAAGAATTCATTTTCAAAAACTCACCCCACTTAAGCGGGTTATCCGCCCAAGCTGAACGAGTAGCCCGCCTCGGTGAAGTACCCACCTTCCATGTTAACATGATCACGATAAAAGGAGTGTGGTAGTATGAAGAGACGGGTTGCTCCACTTCCCCAAGTACCTCATCTTCCCTGGGCCCTCACCTACGTGTAGACAGGCCCTTAGACATGGTCTTAGACAAAGTCATAGACTTAGACTCCGACTGAGACAAACATAGACAAGAACACACACACACACACACACACACACACACACACCTGTAACTGAAGCACTGATACACATACACATAAACATACGCTTGCGGTTTAATAACTAACTAAAAGACAGGGGAACTAATAAGAGACTAACAGCAACACATTTTCTAAAAGTCAATGCACTTTATTAATCCTTATTATAGGCTTCTCTTTTCTACCGCTATACTCGTTCTCTGCCGAGTGTCATTTCCTTTCCTCTTCTTCAATTGTTTTGCTAGCATTGTTTTGTATTCCATTCATGTAAATACGTTTGGTACCATCTTTGTGCTTTTCTTTTGAAGCGCAAGACACCTCATACATGAGCTTCACCCCGTAGAGTAACGTCACAGCGGTGATCAAAAGTGCCACACAGTCGTCCAAAAACCACACTTTTGGATTCTCTTCGTAAACGAAGGTACTCAGTACCAGGCCCAAGGAGTTTGCTCCCCCGGCCGCTGAGTCAAAGGAGTCCGCTCTTATTGCGTTGCTGTTAAGCTTTTCAGAGATCCAATATTTTATGATAAACAACACTGCAAAACAAGAAAAGCCAATGATCGAGATCGCCAACATAGCATCTGTGTTTCTTGCCTTTTTTTCTAACAGCAAGTTTGCGATGGTCTCGCCAAACATGACAAAAGCTGACCCGATGAAGCACAGACTGATGATAAAGCAAGCCTTTTTGTCTTTCCCAGGGTTGAATTGCTCATTGCCGTTGTAAAATCGCCAGATAATCATCGCTGAGGACACAGATCCTAAAACTGCGTCTGCAGCAAAAGCAAACTCCCCCGCGCTTTGGGAGGTGTATGACACAATAAATCCAGCAATCGAGAGAATTAGCGTGATGTAGATAGACGCTGCTGACACAACAATGGTAATGCGACGATAGCGTTTGATATCCGATGGCCGCCGTTTTCTTCTGTAGTCATCAAGCGGTGAAATGCACACGTATTTATCCTCACTTTCATCTGGTTTCTCTTGAAGGTACTCTGATGTGACGCCAATAATCGTCTCAGCTCTCATTGGTGGACAAGATGTAAATCTCGGTGGTCTTTTCGCCTCGCTCCTAGTTTTCATTTCAGTATTCTTGAAAAACATAAATGATAGCTTGTCAGTTTGTTAATAGAGAAAAACGTATAATCCATTAGCTGCTTTTTCACATGATTAAAGCATACGGATAGACTCTATCAAGCTTTGTTCAGAGTGTGGCGCTCTATAGTTTATCCGCACATCGGAAAAAACCCAGTTAAAACAAAATCTTAGTTTGGAAAATGAAAGGAATTATCAACTCAAATTCTGGTGTGAATATTCCGAAAGTACCAGGTTACAGGGGGTGTTGGAATGTTAATTGATGAATCTCTCCAATACAAAATACTAGAAAAAACATCGAACACACAGCATACCAAGCTCTCTAGATTAGATCTTATTCTCTTGAGACAAAAACACTTTGTGCGGCATTGATTATAGACAACATAACTCGCCACAAAGTTTTTCAAAAACACTTTAAAACAAAACTGAAAAACTTGTTTTATCAGGGAATTATTGGTGTGTCTCTTGGGAGATACCAGCAGAGATGTTTTGAAAAGCGCGCTCTGTCATTATGCTCATCACTTAAGCTGTCGACTCAAAACCACTGACAAGCCTACGCGAGTTCAGAGAAGTTCGGCGTAACTCATTTATGTGTAATACAATGTCAACGTCATAATACAGTATGAACATGAACTGTTAAATCAAGTATCACTTCTGATGTAAGCGATCATTTCTCTCAGTTTTGTTTATTAACCTCTGCTAAAGAAAGAGACACTGGGTCAAAAGAAAATTGTCCGTGATTATTCCAAATTCTCAGAGGAGAGCTCTAGGTATGACATTTCTCAAGTAAACTTGAATGTGCTTTTTCTCAAAAAACAATAGCTCGGACAAAATATTTTCGTCTTTCTTTAAAAAGATAAACAAAACTATAAGCCAACACGCACCTTTGAAAATTCAACCCAAATTATAACAATTATCTAAACTATGGATCACCAAAGGTATCAAGAAGTCAGTTAAAAGAAAATCAATCCGGTTGAGCAAAATGAATTGTTACGTTAGGTTTTACAAAAATAATATTTTCAGAACGAAAAAGACTTTGGAAAGTATAAATAATCTACTACATAATAAAGCTAAATCTTCAAGAAAACGTGTAACACCTTCGGTGCGCTTTTCTAATATTTTAAATACGGCATTTTGCGTCCGTGGGTAACCGACTTGCAAAACAACTATCCCAGACACGTTTTGCCTGTGAAATTTCTATAATTCGAATCTGTCTGCTGTTTAATGTATGGTGTCGAAACAAGACCGCCCCAAGTAACATTCTCAACCTTTTTACTGATACGAGCAAAATACGAACAACTTCAAACAAGTTTTATATAAAAAAAGTCTAAACTAGAAATACAAAATCTCATCAAGAGAACTAACCAAAAAACAAATCTCAAAAAGTGGCTTCACACTGCTCTAACGGAAACTTTGCAATTAAACTTGCGATGGTTACAAGTATGTTGGTATTAGGCCAGATAAAAAAGTACTTTTTAGCGTCCCCGTCCGACCTGAGCTGGAAATGCCCCCGACCTCCTTTTTTAATGTTTAATTTTTGTAAAATATAAATTTTCAGGAGCAGATAGTGTGTTTTCAAGTATATAAGCGCCCGCCATTGCCACGAGGTGATCGTGGAAGGAGGTTGAAGGTTCCATAGTTTGTTTGCCACAAGGGCCTTTGTAATTTGCTGTGTGACCAAAGAGGGCAGCAACACTTTTGCAAAGCACTGGTTTGTTAGTAGAGCTCATTCAGATGTGTCGTTGTCAGTCAACATTTCACCATGAGTTTTGCAAAGGAAAGCGGTTTGATGGCCAGCCAGTCGAAGAGGCGCAACGAAAATGCATTTGCTACAGTGAAAATTTGATCAAGCAAGTCCAGCACGAACCATTTCATAAGAGTGTTTTCGATTCATCAGTAAGAAACGTCACATAACCCCTTGATGTTTGTGATGTTTGTGCTTCCTGCTAAAATCGAAGAACGCGCCTCGGAGAGGGCTCCCAAAATGCGCAGCTAATACGCTTTTCTCATACGCAATATTGTGACAGAGCCTTAAAATACAGAATTAAAACCTATGAGTAGCATTCTGATCATTGCTTATGGCCAGCGTATGACCAGCGTACTTTACTGGTCTTGAGTAACGTACCTCTAGCGTAGCTCTTGTGTATTCAGCGTATGCCCAGAGTATGCATAGCGTATAAACCATACGTCCGAATACACACAAAAATTTTAAGCATCCTTAAAATAATACTCTGCCTCGTCGTATGCCACCGTGCATAAAATGTATAAAATCTATGTCTAAGGTACCTTCAGTGTATGTCAGCTCAGTTCTACCAGCGTATGTTCAAACGCTGGCATAATAATAATAATAATAATAATAATAATAATAATAATAATAATAATAATAATAATAATAATAATAATAATA
>JAOBRG010366816.1:0-12108 GCA_027574985.1 Umimayanthus nakama | reverse complement strand
CTCTTGCTCTTTTCAGCTGAGTTAGAAAGTATAAGCGTTTAGACGCTTTCTTAATGATCTCATTAATGTGCTCGTTCATGGAATGAACGCTTTCTCAATGATCTCATTAATGTGCTCGTTCAAGGAATGCGATACAGTTCACATACCTCTCCGGATATCTTTCGTCAAACTGCACTCAGGCCTGTTCCATTCTACTTCTAGTCACGAAAGAGCAATATTTTTCTCAAAATTAGGTGTGTATACGTTTTTACGCGTTAATGCATAAACTAAACTACGGGTATTGCTATTCTGTCAAAGTTGAGTATCAACCGTTTGGGCTTCACAGCTCCACAGTATACACGGGAGTATTTGTTTATAAATTTGGGTTATGTTTCAATACAAATCCAGTGTCAAATTAAAACATCTAAACAATCTGCAAAGGATCGCTTGCACGTGAACTCGAACCACACGCAGGGTCAGTAAACAATTGCTTAAGTAATCAACTGAATGAGTTGTAGGTTATAGAAGTCAATGAGTCAACGACAAGGAATTAGGGTTTAGGTTAGAGTTAGCTTTTCCATTAAAGTATTGGCGATTCTTTTTAAGAACCTGCGATTAGTTTTCTCAATCTCGAAATTGCTATCTTGCATTTCGTTTCAGGCCACAGGTCCCTTTGTCCGCTGTATGGCGACCTCCCTCCCGCTCACTGGCTGGTTTGTCCTCACAACTATAACATCGGTACAGGGTAAGAACGACTGCGCTATCTGAGCGTAATCAGTAATCATTTCCCTCACCTCCCTTACCCTCACCAATTCTCAGATCAAATTATGCCATTCCCCCCTTCCCAAATTTCAGATCAGATATTAGGAGTTTTGCGTGTTTTTATGGCCGCAAAACGTCTTTTGTTTCACAAGGCACAGCCTTCAGCACCGCACATACATTTATAGCCCATGTAGGGAAATAAGCTACCCCTGAGGTCCGAGTCACTACGAGACACTAAGTCGACAAAGAGACTGTTTATTTTTACCTTTTTAAAAACTTCCTATCATAATTAAAGTCACACTCTTTCCTTCTTACGGTCACTAAATAGTTCGGGTTAGGTTGTCAGAGCAGTTTTTTTTATTTGTTTCAATTTTGCAACTTTGAACCCAGCAGTAATGCAAGTCCGACTGAACGGTTCACAAGCTCCAAATGCTGGCCGGGTGGAAGTGTTGTACAATGGAACCTGGGGTACAGTGTGTCACCACGGTTGGGACCTGCGTGACGGTCACGTGATCTGCCGTCAGTTGGGGTACTCCAGAGGCGCCGTACTGGCGCCAGGGTATTCCGCGTTCTCTCCTGCCAAAGGTAATGATTTACTTCCTCGAAAAATTCAAATACTACTACTACTACTACTACTATTACTGCTACTATTACTACTACTACTACTATACTACTACTACTACTACTACTACTACTACTACTACTACTGCTACTACTACTACAACTGTCATTATTATATACACAAGTCACAAGTTTACGGCAACAGAGCTCTCTGATTGGCTCCTGCACAGCTAGGATCTCAGCTCATATCCTATGTGTAGCGAATTTCAAGACGGCGGCGAGGCTTGCCGAGCCGACAAAGGAAGAAATTGTGGCTTTACTCAAAAAACCACACCAAAAAACACCAAAAAAGCAAACAAAAATGGAGTCAAGATTCTTATCGGTACGTTTACGGAAATGAGGAAATATTTCAAGTAATTAGAAATTTAAAACAAACATTGAAACATTTATACAAAACTCTGGTGTTTGTTTAACGAACTCAAACATGAACACAACTCACAAATAAACTTGCCGGAATAAAGTATCATTCGACTATTGAAAAGAATGTTGAATGATGATTTGTATATAATAAAACAATTATTCCACTCGCTCTCGTCGTAATGAATTGATAGCCAACGAGGCGCTCTACGCCTTGTTGGCTATCAGCTCATGTACGACTCGAGCTTGTGGAATAATTGTTAACTACTACTGCTATTACTACTATAACTATTACGGTTTCACAGCGTGGCTCTTACTTAGTAATACACTAGATGCGATTGATAGCTTGACGTTGTTCATAATGTGGGACAAAACACGGGCTAGAAGAAGGGAAAAACCTAAAAACTTAGGACCTCGACTTTGTTGTTATGAAACTTCTGAAAAAATCCCGGAGTTTGATCCGGGTATATAAGCATACCGCACAAAACACCAGTTTGGCATCTAATCATACTGTGGATAATACGTACTATTTCAACTCGTGATGACAAAACTACATGCTCTGATATTCAAAACTTACTAATCTCGTGAAAACATGTTATTACTGCTTGCAAGAGTAAATATTAAAACCAATCCTATATCTATTAAGGAACGCCAACATGGTTGGACAATGTTGTTTGCCATGGTAACGAGAGCAGCTTGGACCAGTGTCAGTATACGCCGTGGGGCGTTCATGGTTGTGATTCACAGGGACACAGTGAGGACGCTGGAGTGGTTTGCGGACGCAATGACTCCAAAGGCGGTAGGTCGAAGATGGTACACAAACTTTATGGACGAGGTTTAACAAAATGTTTTTGTCTATGGCTACCTATCTATATATTCACCCATCTATCCGTCAACCGTCCGTCGGCCTATCCGTCTGTTTGTCCGTCCGTTCCGTCTGGCTATCTGTCTGTCTGTCTGTTTGTTTGTCTGCCTACCTAACTGCCTAGAATTGGACGAGTTTGAGCAAAATATCATTGTTTTTGTTTTACAAGACTAGTCGCAGGAAATGGATCTTCTTCGTATCAATTATTTGTTTCAGTCGTTCATTCATTCATTTATTTATTTATTTACCCTTCTACCAACCCGTACATTCGTTAATTAATTCTTAAATCCATTCATCCATCTATCCATCATTCCATCCATCCATTCGTTCGTTCGTTCGTTCATTCAGTCAGTCAGTCACTCATTCATTTATCCATCCATCCTTTCGTTCATCCATTCATTTATTCATTTGCTTCTTTCATTCATTCATTCATCCATCCATCCACTTTTCCATCCATTTATTCTTTCATTCATTTATTTATCCATTCTTTCATTCATTCCTTCATTCATCCGTTTGTTCATTCACTGATTCGATCATTTAATCTTTCAATCATTTGTTTACTAGACAGAAAGATTCGCTTGGTTGGCGCAGAGCTTCCATTTGCTGGTCGAATTGAAGTTCAGATTGAAGGAGTCTGGGGAACAATTGAGCAGGTTGGGTGGGATAAAAGAGACTCTGATGTCGTCTGCAGACATTTGGGCTACCAGTCAGCGCTAACAACCATTTGGCAGACGTCGCTTGTATATGGCATTTCTCAAAGATTCTATTGGTTGACGCGTGTTAGTTGCCGTGGCAACGAATCCTCTTTTTTCGATTGCAGCTATAGTCGGAAAACCCGTCGCGTTAGTTATTTATACGATGTCGGGGTTTTGTGTGACACGAATAAATCCAAAGGTATGGTGGAGTATTTTTCTACGAGGCTCTTGCTCGTTTTCCTTGATACTTTTCTGATATGGAAATATTGATATTTCTATCTAAACACTTTAAAACCTTAACTCTTTTACGGGGAACTGTTGTAAATATCTGTAAAATATAGTCCGTCGTACCGTTACCTTCGCCATCGTGGTTTCGCGGTAAAAATTACAGAAAATGTTCTTCTTTCAACCACTGTAACTCCGCTGTTGTTCATCGGATTTTGACAAAAAAGAGTATTTTAAAAGGAACTGTTACGTAAATTATGTAATCAAAATAAGAATCAAATTTAAGGAACTCCTGGAAAAAGTTTTTTTAAACACTGAAGAGTAAATCACTAAATGGATAAGTTTTGTTTTTTCAATTCCGCGCGCGTTGTCTCACGGATGGGGCCTGGAACGACATGATATACGGTTTTGATGTACGTCCTCGCCCCTGATTGGTTAATTCCAGGGACTCAGATCAGCTTGATGTGAGTTGACTGACGGGACTTTAATAGCTGTAAATATCCCGCCATAGTTAGTAGATTCCGCTAACACTTTAACTATATGTTACATAATTTAGTTTCATTCTCGTCTCACCTATCTTTCTAGACATGATGTTACAATTGTCTGGTAGCGGCAGCCCTGGTGCTGGCCGAGTTGAAGTCAAGATTGCAGGAGTCTGGGGCATAATTGGTCAGAAAACTTGGGGAATGAATGAAGCCCGCGTTATTTGCAAGCAACTTAATTATTCAGACGCGGAAGCAGCTCTGCATCGGGCGTCAGCCACGTGGAACCTGCCGCGCCCTTTTTACAAGGGAACACCGGAATGGTTGAGGAACTTTCGTTGTAATGGAACAGAACTCCTTGTTACGGACTGTGACTATGAAATAAAAAATATGCCAAATTATGGTCTTGATGCTGGGGTAATATGCAGGACTGACGCCCGCCTTGAAGGTATTGCATTCAAAGTCGGTTTAGATAAAGTTGATTTAACTTTCCTGGGGTTCTCTCTCTCTCTCGCTGCTTCAAGAAATTTGGAATCATTCAGAGTCTGCACCATAAAAGAAAACGTTGAAAACAATTTTTTAAACTTTTGTCCTTGAAATCGTCAATTTAGGTGAACCCCCCAAAATAGACTTTTTATAAAAGCAAGAAGTATACTATTGAGAGTCGTACTCGTGGTCAAATCTTAAAACCTCTAAGAAGTGGACATTGTAATCAAACTCGTACTCGTAGTCAAATCTAAAGGTCTCTACGGAATTGTACTCGTAGTCAAACTCGTACTCGTAGTAAAATCTTCAGATCTCTAAGTAGTTCTACTCGCAGTCAAGCTTTGCTCATATTTCTGGTGTTGCGCCGACTGCAGCCATCGACAAACTAACACTGCTTCCAACACTGTTTTCAGATATTAAATTACGCCTTAATGGTAGTAACGTACCACACGCTGGCCGTGTTGAGGTGAACTATAAAGGAGTCTGGGGATCAATATCGAACCATGGCTGGGACATAGCCGATGCACGCGTCATTTGCAGACAAATTGGGTACCGTGATGCATTGCAAGCAGTAGTATATGCAGCCAGGCTTTACGGCCAGGCATTTATAGCACAACCAGTTTGGTTCTCAGATGTAAACTGTAAGGGGACCGAGTCTTCCATATTAAATTGCTCTCGGTCTATTGTAGCCGGGAAGTACTGGATCCACGACACAGATGTTGGGGTAGTGTGCGAGACGAACCGTTCTGCACGTAAGTTGTATGACCAACGCTTTAACCACGGAGTGTTTTGTACATTAATAGTTCGATTCCACTGCGCTTACAGTTGTACTTGTGATCGCGACTACGACGCAAGTGTTGTCGCGGTCGCGTGGCTTTAGTCGTATACGTAGTCATGGTCAAGGTCATAATCGTGGTCCCATGGTAATCGTTGTGGTCGTAGTTATGATTGCAAATGTGGCCCTGGTCGTGATCGTAGTCATGGTCGTGGTCGTGATCGTTGTTGCGTGGTCATGCTGGTGTTCGTAATAACGGGCGTGGTCGTGAGTGCGTGGTTGTAGTTGCGTAGCCGTGGTCGTGGTCATAGTTGCGTGGTCATGATCATGGTCGAGGTAGTGGTCGTTGTCATGGTCGTGGTCGTGGTCGTAGTCTAGTCGTAGTCATAGTCGTTGTTGCATAATCGTACGTGGTTATTACTGTGGTCGTAATAGTGACCTTGGTCTTAGTCTAGCTGGTCGTGGTCTTGGTTGCTAGAGTGAGTGTGAGTGTGTAGTTGTAACTGTAGCTGTTCATTGTGATTGTCATTGTAGTTATGTCTGTAAAGAGCTCACTGCGTTCATAATTATCTCCTTAATCAGAGTCCATACCGGTTCGTTTGAAGGGTTCAGACGCATCGAATGCCGGCCGTGTGGAGGTGTTCTATAATGGGACCTGGGGCACAGTTTGTGACGATGGATTGGATCTGCGTGATGCTCACGTGATTTGTCGCCAGCTTGGGTTTGCACGTGGAGCAATCATGGCGCCGTGTTTTTCTGCTTTTCCCAGTGGCACTGGTGTGTAGTGAGTCATCCTTCTTGACAGAGCTGAATACCTAATGCGCATGATCAAACCGCTGACATGTTTGTTATTCTTGGTTTGCACGTGATGTCACAAAACAACGTAAATCGAAAACATTAATGTTGCCACGCTTTGCAAAGCTCTGGTTGTAATTGTTTTAGAGCTCATGTTGTACATGTTTTGTTGTAAAATTTCTAGCAATGTAAGAGCATAGAACAAAGCAAAAGCATGAAAACCACAAGCACTATAAAGCTGTTGCTCTTCCGAATGTTTAGCACTAAATCTTACTTTAAGATTTGTTAAAAAAAACTGTTCACAGATCTAGTTCGAGTTATCGAGGGTAAAATTACAAAGCAAAGTACCTGAAGGGAAACAAACGTCGCTTCGAGTTCTAGGGATTAAAGTTACAGTAAATATATGAGGCAACTCCAAGGGAAATTAGTTTTACTTCGAGTTAGCGAGGAATTTGATTTACTGAGGGTTCGAGTTATCAAGGTTCGATATACAGTGTGTCATAAATCTATGAGAGATTTTCACACCTCCTCAAACTTGACGAGTTGAATGCCTGTGATTTAATCATAAACCTTGGCACACTTACTTTATACCTTTTCAAAAACCTTTAATACTGAGTAACTAGCAACGCTACACATTACCATTGGTAACTTCTAGTATCATATTTATGAGGGTAGTGTGAGATAAAAACGGTTCTTTGTAGGCAAACCAATATGGCTGGACAATGTTCGTTGCTATGGTAACGAAAGCAAGTTGGAAATGTGTCTTCACGACGAATGGGGAGTAAATGATTGTGACTCCGTCTATCACTTCGAAGACGCTGGAGTTGTGTGCCGGCTGAATAACGTCACATCCGGTAAGTGATAAGGAACGGGCGAACGAAGAGCAGGGTTTTTCTCAGGTCGCAAGCCTATCAACCCCAGTCAGTTTATCTCCTTAAGTACAGTTTCCAAAATAAATTGTCTTTTGGTAACGAAAAAAGCAAACGATCATACACAGTTTATCTAAGATGAAAAACTGCATTCTCTCAAACTGTTTACAATAAAACTATAAAGGGAGTTTAGGAGAATTTAGCAACGCATCTGATGACATGTTTTGGACTGAGTGGTCCTGAAATTCACGACAGAAACTTTCAGTTTATAAAACATAAAGATACGCATGCTTTAAAAAATGAAGTAAACAGTGAAAATCAATCAAAAACAAAGTTTTCATTATTTTTCAACTGCAATTATTATGCGGTTTTAACATTTTGTTAACTTCACCCGGTGGGGGAGAGTTTGCAAAACTGTGTATCATTAAGCCTGCTCTTAGACCAGTACTTTGGACTAAGAGTCAAGTTTAAGAAACTTTAGAAAGAAGATTAAGTCTTTTAAACACTGAAGTGTAAATCACTAAATGCATAAACTTATTTGTATCAGTTCCGGGCGCCTTGTTTCGCAGATGGGGCCTGGAAAGACATGATGTACGGTTTTAATATATGTCCTCGCCCATGATTGGCTAATTCCAGGGACTCAGATTAGCTGAAGGGGAGTAGGTGAGACGGTCAAAAATGCCCGCCCTAATTTCAGCCAACTAGAACTTTCTTGATATCTATGGTATAGAGTGTAAACACCAAACAGGAGCTGCGATGTACTCTCCTATCTTCGTGTGTATGTGTTTGCTCTAAATGTCTGACACTTTTCTTCCAGCCCTCCCGTCACGTGAAAATTGTTAGATTAAAGCCGGCCTTGAACCAATTGTCTCTTACAGATATGTGTACTTTTTGAATCTTTTGAATTGACTTTCTAACTTTTCAAGGTCGTCTTTCACTCTGAGAACGATAGATCTCATCGGATAAAAAGAGTACATGTATACGTAACCCAAACCTTAATCCTGAAACTGACCACCCATAAACAAAATGCAGTAGCATATTGTTGAAAAATGCCAGTTTTTCGTAGAGCTATGCTTTACTGGTTTTTCACCACAGAAACCCAAATACGCTTGGTTGGTTCTGGTCTACCATACGTCGGACGAGTTGAACTGCAGATCGAAGGGGTCTGGGGAACAATAGAGCAGATCGGGTGGAATATAGACGATGCAAACGTCGCCTGCAGGCAGCTGGGCTACAAATCAGCTGTAACGCCTATGTGGCATACGGCCAGAATCTATAGTATTCCCAAGAAATTCTTCTGGATGACAAGAGTTAGTTGCCGTGGCAACGAGACTTCGCTATTTGACTGCGAGTACGAGAGAAATCCAGTTCGAAGCTCTGAAAATGATGCTGGAGTTTTGTGTCAAACACAAAATATGACAGGTAATCAATCTCAAAAACAGTTGAATCTCGAATAGTCGAAAATTTATAAGAAACAGAAAAAATTCGAGCTATTGTTAACTCAACGAATATCGGTCGCAAGTCAATTTTCTAGTTATTGTATAACAGAGTTTGGTTTTGAGATACAGAGACGGGCATGCACCAAACTCCAATTGCCATAATTAAGGTAGCCCATTCAGGAGGGAGAAAAAGTGGTCGAAAAACAGAAACATTCTTCTCGAGTTATATTAAAGCGGTTTTGTTGAATTTTTTCATGGTAAAAAAACTTTGAATAAAGTTTCATTAAATATTGCTGTATATTGCTGTATTGCTCTTGAAGTAAATCCGTGTATTGAAAAAATCTTTTGCCCAATGTGACTCAAAAACACAACGGAGCGAAGCTAAAAAAGACTCGATATCTATTAAAATTTTGAAGTGTCACTTTTGACCCCTTGCATTGGTTGATTGAGAACGTAAAGGAAATTTTTTTACATAAACTCTTTCTTTCTTCCTTTCTTTCTTCCCTCTCAAGTATTTTGGCTTATTAAGTGTTCTTTGTTGCCTACGTTTAATTGAAAGTTCAAAGGAAGCTCCTATTTGTTCCAAGTGTCAAGTAAATCGGATGAATGGTGTTGAAAGTAGAGGGGAGGGATCCGATTCACGCCCCTCACCCTCCTTTATTCTAAGTGTAACTTTTTTAAATCGGCTAATGCTTTCTAAGGTTGAATGTGCTGCCTCTGAATCCAACAAATGCTCTTTGTTTAACTAGATGTTCCGCTAAGATTATATGGAAACAACGCACGCGGAGCTGGCCGAGTGGAGGTGAAGATTGGAGGAGTCTGGGGAACAGTTCAACAAGAGAACTGGGGGCTGAACGAAGCTAGGGTTGTCTGCAGACAGTTAAACTATTCCGATGCCATTACGGCCCTCCATGAAGCCTCAGCTATCTGGCATATTCCGCGGCAGTACACACGCGCAACGATAGAATGGATAAAAAGCGTCCGCTGTAACGGAAGTGAAGCGCGGATTACGGACTGTCTCTACAGAATACAACAGCTGCCCAATTACGGACGGGACGCGGGTGTTATCTGCAAGACTGACCGGCAACAGGAAGGTTGGTTCTAGTGAGACCTTGGTCTCCATTTGATAGTGTTTTCATTCCCGGTTCTGTAACTAGCTTTTTAATGATGTAATCCTTTTAACAAAGCTGATTTGGAAGGTACTCTGACTCACAAAAACTACGCAGGATTTGATTAAGGGAAGAGGTTAGTAAGGTTCGGACCTTGGTTTGGAGACACTTTAGAGGAAAAACACTAAATAAAGCGTCTTTTCTTAACACAGATACCTTTCAAATCCCCCACCCTCCTTCCAGGTTTGCAGTCTGGTCCCTCTTCCGAAATTTCTGGACCCACTCGTGTTATATCTAGTCGAAGTCCGGTATCCTCCCTGACTCGACACACAAAAACGAGAGCAAGTTTGAACTAAGTTGTATTCCCAACATATGACACTCTTTCTATTTAAATGTTCAGTGCTTTCTTGAAAACACCACAACTGCAACAGTTAACAAGCTTGAGCTACAGTTAGCGAGCCAAGATAGTGAAAGTTTGAATAGACTTAGTGATTTAACTATACTATAAAGACTAAAAAAGCACTACAGTTATTTTTCTTAATTTTTTCTGTTGTTGTGACTCACGAAAAAGCATCTTATGGCGGTATTATATGTCATGGTGTGTAACTATATTAACTAAGGCTTTAATTTATCAGTGTTAACTGTATTTTGTCGTAGACGTTGTTTTATACTTCACTTTAGCGCCGGGTCCATCTTCCCTTGAAGTTGTAGGGCCATCTTAAACTTTTTAAAGAACCCTGTTCATATGTGGGCGTGGCTTGTTGCTATTTTTATCCACTCTACGGAACAAAACGAGTCAGATGTCACGTGAAAGAGGCCAAGCAGTGCTAATCACACTATGATAGACTATTGATGGTTAAATGTAAACTAATGGAACCAAGAATCGGAACAGGTTATACTTTCTATGAACGAAGTGAGTTTCATGGCTTTTAGCGACCACCAAAATGTCAGATTTCAACTCGTTACCAGGCCTCTACCGTGCAGTGGAAACAATTCAGAGCTTATCTTAACCAAGGGTTTTATGTGGGATTTTGATATATAAGCCATGCTTTTTGGCCATCAGTAATTTTTAAGGTATTAATAGTTATGTAATGAACCACAGACATTAAAATTCGCCTGAGCGGTAGAGGTGTGCGTTATGCTGGCCGAGTAGAAGTCAAATATAAGGGAGTCTGGGGCACAATCTCGAACCGAGACTGGGACATGGCTGATGCACAAGTTATATGCAGGCAACTCGGGTACCATGATGCGTTGCAAGCTATTCTACCTGCATCATCGTCTTTTGACCAAGGATTCATTGTACAACCAGTTTGGTTCTCCGATGTGGACTGTGGAGGAAAGGAAGTTTCGATATTGAACTGCTCTTTATCCATTGTGGCGGGGAGAGAATGGAATCACGCCGAAGATGCTGGAGTAGTTTGTAAGATTAACCCGACCATCGGTAAGTACTCAAAATACTAAAGATATGACAAACTGGTAAGCGTGTGGTACTTATCTTCAAATACGGTGCATGCAATTCGCCGTACTGAATGTAACACCAGGAAAACAAAACACCCCACGACATATCACGTAACGCCACGATTCGGCGTGTTACGACTCAATACGACACATTACAATGTAAGACAGTACAGTAAATACAGTTCAGTACGATAGGATACGGTACAGTATAATTAGATACAATACAACACAATACAACACAATTCCTATACATTACAATGCATGCAATGCCACACAACACAACACAACTCAGTACAATGCCATACAATGCAATACAATACAATGCAAAACAATACAATACAGTACACTACAACACAATACAATACAATACAATACAATACCATGCAATACAATACAATACAATACAAAACAAAACAAAATATTTGTCTCATTAGACGGCTGACCTGTTGGAATGGCTGGGTATTTTTACTAGTCATCGTAATTTGGCGAGCCTTTATGTTAAAGAGGAAATTAGACAAAGTTTGTAAAACATTCTCCATTTTTTATTTTGTACTTACCTTGCATTATTACTTTTGCATAGACTAAAAGTGGTGACGTCATACGGTCGGCGTAAAATAGTCTCCTATTTGGACTACTGGTATTAGAGTTTTGTTTCATTTGCTGCAAAACGAGGGAGGACTCTCTTCGGATCTTTTCCCATTAAAACCGCTACTTAGGCCAGAGTTTTTTAATTTTTAGTTTTACAAAATCGCCTCCTTAAATTTTTTGGTCGGGCGGGATAAATAAAAATAAAAATCAAATTCAGATTTATTTATTTATTTATTGTAGTAATAGGTAGGAGAGAATAAAAAAAATAATAGTTTAATTGATAAATTTCTTTTAAGGTAGAAGAAGATTGTATACTGCATACTGTTAAATACTGAGCACTGGATATTGAAATTCCGGTAATCTGATTGGCTCTCTACTCAGGGTATAAATCCTATATTCTGCAATATGTCCAAATATGGAAACTGAAAATTTTACCACGGAAAATCTCCCCTAAAATGGCCGAAAACTCGACTCGGTAGAAAATAGAATTCGAGATATTTTTATCAAGTGTTTTGTATTTAATAAAACAATTATTCAACTCACGCTTGTTGGATATGAGCTTATGATAGCCGACTCGGTGCTTCGCACCTCGTCCGCTATCTA
>JAOBRG010366805.1:0-12109 GCA_027574985.1 Umimayanthus nakama | reverse complement strand
TACGAAGGGGCTTAGGACTTGGCTTGAGGATACGATGGATCACGCGCCAGATTTCACGTGGTTTCTTTGACGATAGGTTTCCTTGACAATATTCAAGGTCTCGTTAACAACTTTTAAAATCATTTGCGGTTGTGCTCCGGCGTATTTGAAGGACTTGCTAGAGCCTTATGCCAGGTGTTCTTCACGCTCTGCTACACAAGGTATCATCCACACTTACCTATTGGGAGAGGGCATTCTCGGTTGCTGCACTGTGGAACAATTTACCAACAGTTTACCATAGCTTATCTGGATTATTTTATTTACTTTTTAGTGATCTGTATAGTTTGCATACGGATGTATCTGTAGTTTTAATAATTAGGCAACATCATTAATAATTTTGTATATTATTTCAACCAAAAATATTGTAAGCGCATTTGAGGCTGTGCGAAATGCGCATCCAAGAACTGTAAATTATTATCATTATTTTTATGTTATAATACAAACAACAATAATAGTAATAGTGACCTGTGAATAGTCATTGTAGTGCCAGCTGTTGTTGGGGCTCTTAGAGCCGTATCAGTCAGCTGAATGAAGCGAATCGGCGTGAACGTGAGGTTGGAAGCTATCCAGAAAAAAGCATTGTTCGGGACAGCAAAGATACTAAGAAAAGTACTGTCCTTGTAAGATTAAAGAAAAAAAAGCCTGAGACCTTGGACCCGTGGTGACTTGTTGTATACCGCTCCCTAGGACTAAAAATCAGGCCGAAAAATAGCCCGAGCCTTCATGGACACACACTTGTCACCCGACCTTGTGGGCTCGTCCGAACAATTTTGGTTTTACCACTTTTAAATAAGTAAAAGCCACGTGTTAACGTCGCGGGTAACCTTTATATAATAGCAAACAGTACTAGAAACATAACCTTGACAAAATTATATATTTTAAAACTTTGTCTAAGAATAACCCCATTTTTGCATGATTTGATTGTTCAATTTTTGGTCCATTTTCTATCAATACGACTTACAACAGAGTATAGCACTCCTGCACCAAAGTAATAATAGTTTTTTTGTTGTGAGTATTCGACAACACGTAACACACTCTTATTATTCACCAGGCCTTCCCAATCAGTGGCAGCTCAGCGCTACAAAACGTAAACTTCCAAGTCAAAGACGGTCAAAAGGTTGGCATTGTAGGTTCTGGAAATCGCTCCATTGTCGCTGCCTTAATGCGCATGCCCCAGTCCCAAGGTCAAGTTAAGGTCGATGGAGTGGATATAAGTGGTTTGAACCTTCAGGCCTGGCGCCGACGGGTCTCTGTTATTCCATGTGACCCTGTCCTGTTCACTGGTACGCTACGAAGAAATATTGACCCTTATAAACAGTTTGAAGACGCCAACATTTGGAAGGCTTTAGAAACTGCTCATGCTACATCTTTGGTGGAGAATCTGGATAATCAACTTCATTATAAGGTGGATGAGAAAGAACAAGGTTTTAGCTTGAGAGACCGAAAGCTTATTTGCTTATCCAGAGCTCTTCTTCATGGGAACAAGATAATCGTTCTAGAAGGGTCCCTTACTAATGCGGACAAGACAGAAATCGTGATCCAGGAATTATTACAACAAACGCTTAAAGAATGTACAGTACTGTCGATTGTACAGCGGGATAACACGATATCTAATTATGATCAGGTAATTGAACTGCGTCAAGGGAAGCTTGTCGATGTAGATGAACCTGGGACACTGCTGCCAAGAGAGGAGGGTAACTCTGCCTAAGACATGCTTTCACTTAGACTCAGACCAATTAGAACATTTGAAGATACTTTAATAGAAAGTTTGGAGATATTTAGCAAAATGTTTGCAGTTTCGAGAAACTTAAGGCATTTTCTGTTTCTTTTTTCTGTGTGTACGAGGTTGGCACAGTTGGTAAGGTCTCTGACTTCCAACCAGATCTCGGGTTCGATTCATGCCGAAATGCGTTAGAAACGCAACAACAGCTAACCACACTTTTTGTTCACTACACTCATCGATATATTTCAACACCAAGACATTATTTCTGACTTATCTACATATTTACATCACCACCTCCCTAAGAGGACCAGTTAGTACAACAGATCGTTATTGCTTATTTAGTCTTGGCCAGTAAAGATAGAAAACTGTTCTATCTGTGGTTATCAAAGTAGGTGCGGCATTTGCTTTCGCGAAAAGCCTAGAAAACACTGATCTGAAGATGCAGTGAGAAAAAGATTTAAATATACTTCAAGGCCAAAATCATGTTTCTAGTAACGTTGTTCTTATAAATCCTCTAATGTATGAAATCGTGTCCACTAAGGACTACATAAAAAAGTGGCAAACGTATAGCATTCAAACCGTGCAGGACCGGCAAATTGAAGAAAAAATCTACTTGGGTGGTTCGGGCAACCACAGGCTATGCTTGTTTGGCCTCATGGCCAATAGCTTTGGCCTTTTGTGTTGCAGGACGATACTTTCTTTTCTGATGAGTAAAACAGCTGTTTAATTTAGACAGCTAACAGTTTTGTACCGATACTTATTCAGCACTTACCCCGCAGCTCGCAGACAAATTGTACTACTAACAAACCATTTTGCCGGAACCTCTCGATCTACTAAATTTTCGACAAAGTTTCAACTACTAGAAACAGCCTTTTAAGACTTTAAATAGGGTTCGTACGCCTTCAAAAATTCAAAAATCCAGGGATTTCCAAGGCTGGTTTACCGTTTTTTCCAGGCCTTTCCAAGGTTCGTGGAGCCCGAAATGAAAATAACATTCACAACGAATTGTTTAAAATGTTGGTTTCTTTGCAGGTAATAATGGAGTTGAAATCACTGCTTAGTGTTGAAATGATACACTTGTAGTCCACTGTTGATTTGCGAATTCATTTTCTAAACAAAGTTCTGCAAGATTTTCCAGGGTTTAATAAAAAAAAATTCCAGGTTTTTTCAGGGGTTTCCAGGATTTTCAGGGCTTCAAAATTTTCCAGGGTTTGCCGGGATTTCCAGGGCCCGTAAGAACCCTGTTTAAAATTGAAACTTCAAGATTTTGATGTACCTAACCACTTCCACTCTTCAAGAAAAGCAAACGAATGAAGATTACAAGATTTTGTTAGTTAGGACAGAAAACTCAGCTTTGGAACGTGGTTTGAATAAAATTTAAATAAGTAATTTGTTTGATCGACTAAGAAGATCAAACCGACTCTCAAACATTCATACACAAAAATAAACATAATTTTTTACAAGATCGTCTGCTCATTTTGAAAAATAAAATGTTACTATGTACTTTCTGTTTCATCGGGATAAAATCCTAAAACTTGATCGGCAAACTGTTCAGCGGATATCTTCTGTGGCAGATGCTCGCGCAGCAGCTGCTGAGCATTACTGGCGTCGAAAGTCCCAGTCTCTGCGCTTCCTCCAAGATCACTGATGCCCAGGAGCGTAGACATGTACTCGGCCAGTTCTGCCTCAGTCATGTGCTCGCCTGGGACGAGGGAAGAAAAACACTTCAGAAACATTCACATTTTTAAATTGCCCTATTTCGTAAGAAATAAAAATAGTTCCGCCGTCCAAATGTAGCTATGGTTAGAATGTGTAGAGTAAAAAGTCATGGCAATCTATTGAACCTGGATACCATGTGCAGTCAACTAACCTATAGTTGCTGGAACGAACTTTTTTTTAAGCTCAATAAAGTCAATGGACTATAAAAAGCTGCTTTGGTGTCTACAAGGACAGCCCAACACGGAAGGGGAGGGGGTAAGACTCCCTATCTTTAGAAGAGGTCATCCTTTTGTTCAGTAACTGTGCTGACATTCCTAAAATGCTCTAAAACTGGTCTAAAGGATTTAATGGAGCCGAAACCAACTGTAGAATTGCACACATTTTAGGTATCCTACTTATGATCAGTTACTGATTTAACTTTTATTTCACCGACATCACAGTGGTCAGTACAGTTTGCTTTAAGCAACAGACCTATGCTCGGGAAGAAGAATATGGCGTTACACACAGCAAGGTTTTGCAAAATTTCCCGAGCACATGTCAGTCCAACTCTTTCTACTGGTTGGTTGTTCAAATGATTTTTCTTGTGCGCTGTTAAGATTGGTTTTTAGAAGTGACGCAAGAAGACAGCAAAAACACGAAGCGCAAACGCAAGTTCTTTGTATCTAATGAAAAAGAAGCCGTCATCATAAATAACAGAAAATTGTCGCACCGTTTCTGAAAACCTATCCAAAATTTCCCTCTGCCTCCGGCATCTTGTTAAGACCACTAACGAACTTGGAAAAAGTGGTCTGATTAGTTGAAGCAGCCAAATGAGAAAGCGCGAGAAAAGGAAAGGAAAGGAAAGTTTTGATCGTCGAGCTTGTGCTTGCTCCATATTTGTTATTGCGCAAATGCCGTTTTCATAGTGATATAAGAACTCTTGTGTTATAGTGACGTGCTGTAAAAATATCCCAAACGATGCCTTCTAAGCATTGCGCTAGAAAAGAAACGGGCCGCACGGAGAAAGAGGAAAAACATTTAGGGCAATTTACCTTTGTTCTGCAATAGGCCGATTAGCCTCTCGCGGTCGATCACATATCCCCCCTTCTCTTGCGACAGGTGACCCAGCTTGGAGAACGCCTCGTGAAACTCCATTGGAGACAAACCAAAAGCAGGTCGGTGGTTCACGTACACTAAAGGAAAATGCAGAGTTGTGTCACAGAGTTTAGTAGTTCTAGCAGTATTAAAAAGGAAAAAGAAGTTTTGCGCAAACAAACATTGTCATGCTGTCTGTTATCATACTAATTTTTTATCTTACAAGTTTATCATCCGTTATTTCCAACAACTGACTTGCAATAGCTGTATTCTGAATGTATCTAAATTTAGAATAGAAAAAACACACACTTAATTTTAAAAAATAAAGAAAAACATTTAGAAGGCACTTACAACTTTGCAGTTCTCCATGGTCAATCAAAGTTGATAATAACTTGTAACTCTATTTACACGTGCTAAAATAGATCAGGTCTTAAAAAATAAAACTTATGATACCCACCCCAATTTGATTTTTGCTAAAATTCGACAAATGCCTGCTTTTCATGAATACCGTATATACGAATAAAAAAAATTCTTGCAGCCAGGTTTAAAGATACTTAGCGATCAATGCAGCTTGTCAAAACTGTTTGAGTAAATTGTTCCACAAGATCGCGCTTCCACTGTAACGGAAGCTATGAAGAGTTTTCACGTGACGTCACGGCCGCCATCATAGTAGTGTACCCTAAACATCTGGGCCAGGTTGTTTAAAGCCCGATTAGTGCTAATCCTGGGTTAACTCTATAGGTTTTGTTAAGAGTTATTCCAGGATTAGTACTAATCGGGCTTTGAACAACCAGGCCAATGCAGAGACCTAATAACCTTCTATTGTTTCGTACACTGCCAAGTTCGTTGTCTGTTGTGTCTCTTGGGATTGAGTGAAAAGGCTTAATATTTCAGATAGTTAGTGCGAAATCGGGGAGCTACACAACACAACCACACAATTAATTGATCAATAAACAGCACAAGTATGCGATTGAACTCACATCTTATCACCTGTCCCAGGTCAATCTCTGTGACATACTGGCCGGTCTCCACGTAGTTCCCGAACTTCACTTCGTTGATCATGTCTTCGATCTATGCCAAGGAGATGAATGACAGTATCGAATGAGTATGCGGTTAGACGAGAAAACTGGTTAGTTTTTAAGACCCAGAACAGGTGTAGGCACATTCTTTTTTTATCGTTTTCTTGGACACCTCTTCTAATTGAGGTAATACATCGAACAACTGGTAAGAGAAACCAAAATCAAATTCTTGTTTTCACTGGCTTAACAACTAGATTGCAGTAGATGTTAGCCGTTTCTCTCCGATGCATAGCTAAGCAAACACTCACGCCTTAGCAATTCGAAACCTTCGGTAAAAGAAGTGTCGCTTTGTAAAAGATAACATGGCTGCTCCATTTCCAAGAATAACTCGCTTTTAGATAAGTAGTACTCAGTTGGCTTACCTCTTGTTCTGTCGGATAGAAACCGAGTGCTCGCATGATGTAAGGGACCTGGGTTAGAGGAACCTTTGTGGACACCTTTCGAGATTCGGTTGTATCGACGCCTTGGCTGGGAATTGGAAAACGGTCACGTGAGCCCCACGAGCAACAAAACACAAACATCATGTGACAGTAGTACAGCAGAAAATAAACCACGGAACTATTCCATGGAGCTTAACCACTCCAACAGTTTGTATAGAATAAAACCAGCAATAATAATTATAATTATATATACTACTACTACTGCTGCTACTACTACTACTACTACTACTACTACTAATAATAATAATAATAATAACAATAATATCAATAATAGTATTAGTAATAGTGATACTAACAATAACAACAACACTAATAGCAACAATACTGCTCAATTTACATGCATAACAAGAATACAGCTAATTCAAAAAAGGTTGTCTTCTCAGTTGTTGCAATGTGCACCGCGCGTTGTTGCATACCCAGGCCACAATGCACTGTGAATGTAACGAATTCTTATTTAATCAATGTGCAGTGCATGCCAAGACCACAAAGCATTGTGGTTCACATTGCTTCCATGGCTAATACAAGAATGTCGCTGTCTCACAGTAGGCACCTACAAATCTATTTAAAAGTTCGTTAAATCCATGGTGCATTGCGGTCTGGGTATGCAACAAGGCACAATGCACAATGCAACAACTCAGAAGACATAATTTTTTGAATTAGATGTATACAATACTTACAGTATGTGAACATATAATGATTACATGTATACACACAAACAATTTAATACAGTGTAATATATTGAAATTAAGTTCTTATGAAAGCATCTATTGATAAAAACGGATATTAGACGGATTGTAAGTTCTCTGGTAAGGACATAATTACAACATTGCAACATTGCAACATTTATATATTTGACCCAATAGAATTTTACAACAAGTTTTTACAAAGTATTTACAAATTATTTACAAGCGAAGAAATTCAATAACTATTAGACAAAAAAATTGTAAAAACAAGAAAACAAAGAAGTTTGGGTCAGGTTGAGCCTAGAGAAACCGTAAGGGGCTTTTCGAGCTAGGCTAACTAAACTATTTAAGAGATGAACTGAAAATAAATGGAGTTGGGTCGGAACATACCACTCAGCACACGCACAACACACACACACATAATTATGCGCTTTATTGCTTAGTTACCTGTTTCTCTGAGGCCACTCAGAGCAGTGTTTGTTGCGGCAGTTTTCTGCCACATTTCTATATCTATTTACCATGTAAAACTTCCGGTATACTTTTATTGCATAGGTCAGCAACCGTATTTGAAATATCTAGCAGTTGGTTTGTCTGTTCTGCGCGGAAAGCGCTACCCTACACGGCAAATGTATAAAGAGCGATAGAGTTAGACTATTTGAAACAATAAATCCAGAGTACTGATACATAACCTTAGTGCATAAAGTAACCGCTAGCTATGCTGAGTAAGCATTCAAAAGATGTTTACCAATGGGTCGGGGTTTCCCCATAGAATAACTCCTAGTAATGTTCGCTTTATAGCAAACACTGGTTCTTCCGTATAGTAAACGAATTTGTTTGGTTAGTTGATTGTGTGGTCCCCACCTTCTAATCTGGGCGTAGTAGAAATAGTCCTCCAACTCCGCAAACAGCTCCCCGTCCCTGCCACCCTCCAGCAAACCATAGAATGGCACCAGACCCTCTCCGCCAAGCTTGGCAGCTGCCTCCAAAGCTCTGGAAACGATTGACAAATGTTGTGTTCATCAAAACACCTCGCCGCAAAGATTAACAGTAGCTATATAACTAAGTTCTTTGCGCCTTATTTTACAAACAGAAGAGAAATACTATTTAACTTTACGTCTACACTACTTTTTTTTTAAAAAAACCAGGAATTATCAGGTACTTTTTTGTTTTATACATGCTTCGGCGTTTCAAGGAAAAATGGTATGTTTAACGAGCTAACGCAGATTGTGCGTACCTCATGTAGATCCGAAATTATTTGAAAAATCAAGCTCAAACTTTCGAAAAATATTAGTTGTGCATGTAAGTTCTGTCGTACTTGTTTTTGATTATTTTTGTTTGTAAGATCAAGTTTAAACTATGACGCCATCAGAACACTCCACTTTTAAACTTATAACTTTTAGTATCAAGTGGGAAACAACCATTTAAAGGGTCTGTCAATAAAGCAACTTTTATCAGTATTATTCAATATTGCCATTACGTTAATTATTACTTTTATTGTTGTAAGCAGAGTATTAGCTTGTGTAAAAGAACTATTTACAGATAACGCGAGTAGGTTAGTGAACACATCTTTTGACCCTAATTAGTTGACGCCACGACTGATGACGTCATCATAGTAAGTCACGCAACCCGTATGTTGCCTACAAAATTGGAATTTTCAGCTAAAAATACGACTATATTTGCCAAATTACTGACAAATTCATTTTATTTCTTATAATTTTGTGTATTCCAATCGCTAAACCATGTTTTCTCACCATTTTCAGTGTTCAGTTCGAAAATTTGAAATTTCGAAAATCCAAGATGGCGGCCACAGTGACGTCATTTATTTTGATTTGGTTGCTATGGAAACCAATAAAGCACTACGTGGTTTCGATTAATTGAAACTATAAAAAAAAGTTCTTTATACATACCAAATATCAAATCAATAGGATGAAAGGTGTCAAAAGTCGAGGGGGGGGGGTCAGATTGACCTCCCCCCTCCTTATGCCATCGTGTAACTATTTTTACCTTATGCCTTCTAGGGTTAATAATAATAATAATAATAATAATAATATAAATAACAATATTAACAAAAATAATAATAGTTTTTGAAATTCGATATACTTTACTTTATCAAAAAAAAAACAGTTAGTGTAATAGTCGTTTATTTTAAAGCACAACTAGCGGCTATAAGCTGATTTACTTGTCGTAATTACATGTTGTAAAAAATCAAACTTACAAACTTCCTTAATATGTTATAATAACTGTAAAATATGTTAATATTGATCTAGTAATACAATTCAATTGGAACAAAAGAAAACAACTCGGAATGAACAAAACCAGGTCATCTTACTTGATGTTAACCTCCCACATCAGCACACAGTCGTCCTCTCCGCCAGCAGTAAACAGGTATTTGCCATCGAAAGCACAGCTAAGGTTCGACACCTGCGTAAAGGTATGCAATGAGCCACCACGGAAGTACTCTGCACTGATCGATGCAAGTAACTGCCAGCAAAGTTTGCCCAACAACCGGACCCAGGCGCACACATTCCATTGACCAAATAAGCATGAATGCTTACAAGTCGGTGTCAATCCAAGTCTCCGGGTGAATGCCCCACCCATCTGTCTCTTAGGTTGGGGCTAGATTTAAGCTTGGGGTTAGGTTTCATTTTAGGTTTACGAGAGGGGTGGGTGGCTAGTTTCAGTATCAGTGTACGAACGGAGACCTCAATTTGGACAAATACTTTACAAAGCTGAGGAAGAAGATTATCTAGGTTTTAAACTAATCCGTGCTATCTAGTATCTCTTAGCTAAAGACTGGAAACCAGTCATTAGAAAAGCCGAGTTTTGTACTTCAGAGTAAAGAGTCCATGCCCAATTAAAATGCTAACGTAGAACTAATACACGAAACGTCAACCAAAGTCTCGGTGAAACACAAACCACATCTCTTCCCCTGAGAAGTACCCAGTCTCTCGACATACCCAGTCTCTTATACGCTGCCCAGACTAGTACCCAGTCTTTCACACGTACCCCTGATGGATGAGCAATTAGCGCCATGTTCTTGTGAGGATTCCCATCCAAAGGAAGAATCTGGAGGCCAACCTGCGTGAAGTATGAGCAGAGTACATAACTCAAATTCACAGTCTTCATAATAACCACACAGGACAAATTTATGGATGAATACGAACTATCTGACAGGGCAATCAGTTAAGAATATCAGTAAAAAAGAGAGGAAAAAAGGTAGACATATGATTTCCGTTCTTATAGGGATACTTGGCTGCAAAGAAAATTGTTCTAAAAAAAACTGGCCGAGTCCGCGTTAGCAATGAAAGGTATTAACTTATGTTCACAGAGCGAACGTCGAGCGCTGTGGCTTGACCCTTGTGCAACCATCTTGAATTGCGACATAAACTGATTGCAGTGCAACGCTCAACTCGTGAAAAATGCAATAACAGTGAACGAGAGAGGGGCCTGGTAGTGCAAACATTTTACGCCACAACGGGGAGGTGGCGGTACGTGAGAAATTGAAATTCAAAAGGTGCGAAACTAAATCGTGTTTTAAGTGGTGTTTGGGAGCAAAGGCGTTTTAGCTGAGTTTCCTTTTAACCAGCCACTAGCACTTTCCAAAAATTGCTTGTCTGGCTTCGTAATGGTCGCGTAGGAAAACTAAGACTTACCTTGTCGACCGTTATGTAGGACATATACCGCGTACCACGCTCCTCAACAGATGGAAGAACTGATAATCTGAAAACACACAAGAGAAACGATCAGTTCAGTAAGGTTTAAATGCTACACTATTTCGTTTCCCTGGTTATCTCGGTGTTACAAGCGTCATAGTCAACTAATTTAAGGTTTAACTCACAAGTGCTACTCTCAAAACTTAAAAAACAATCACCGGTATTAATGGACATAATTAACCCCGCGGGTTTGCTGGCTGATATAAAATCACTGAGTTAGCCAGAGGCAAAACGTTTTATACAAGAGATAAGTAGTTAAATTTGAAGAAACAGGTTGTTAGGACTTCTACTAATTCTGGAAGAATAATTCTTGAAAAATGAAGCCCATTAAGATCCTGGGCTCAATCCACAGTCGCGCGAAATCTTCATAGCCTGACATTATTTTTCTTTTAAACAGGGCATTTGCTGATTGCAGGTACTGTATTAATCAATTTTTACGAATTGCTTTTGTTGATGAAAGGTGAACACTCGTAACTGGTGCCGGCTTGAGCTTGAACTTCAACCTTAACAGTGACCATATACAGCTACTTCAGAAAAGGTTGTCATTGTCAAAAGTCGATACTGGAACCGAAAGGAACTTTGGGTATAGTCCTAATGAGTGATAATGCACCCGTGAAGGTTGTTACTGTATGCCGGGACGTGGTATTTTGATGAGCCAGCACTCCATATATTTCAAAGTCAGTGCTAATAGTAACAGATTATTTGTGCTGCTTGAACCTCACGAGTATAACGATAAAACTACTAACAGTAACAATAATAATAACAAGAAGAAGAACAGTAATAATAATCACAATAATGGTGATAACAATAACAATAAGAAAAAGAACAGTAATGATAATAAAAATAATAATAACAATAATAATAACAGTTATACTAATTATTTTCTTAACAAGTATTGATACTGTGATGATGATGATGATGATGATAATAATTATAATAATAATAACAATAAAAATAACAATAATAATAATTGTAATAATTATAACAAATAATAAAACAACAAAAGGCTCGATTTATACATGGTAAGGTTTAAAAAAATAGTCGGCAGCTAATAAAGCTGATCTCAAAGTGTATTTATCCCGCAATATTCCAGACCACTTACTTTCTGAGTGGTGTACCATACGTGGGTCCTAGAAACGTCCTGCGGCACATCTTGGTGGTCGAGTTATAGAGCTTTATTTTAAACTGATCAGTCGCTATGGCCAGGAAGTTCTCCTTGACGATGGGTGGGTACCATGTGAAGCACTGCGGCACTGCGCTCTGTTCAATCCTTTCGGAGCTCAACAGCCGCACATCATCAGTGGTGCTGTTAAGAAGATCGTACTCAACCTGTACAAACAAAAGGACACACCGATAAGCTAGAGCAGTTTTTCATTCAAAGGAAAGCAGCTTAAAAGCAGCAGCTTCACGGTGTGATTGTGTTACATCCCCATATATTATTGTTTGGCAAAACATGTTTTTTAAAAATAGGAAAAACAGCTTCTATAAATACAATTTCACCTTGAACTTTACAATGATACGGTGGCCCGTAAGGCTCAGCACAAAAATAACAGAATGACACGCACAACAATAAAAGAAACAACGCAAACAAAATATTATGGCAACGCAAACAAAAAAGTCGATACAAACTTAAAAGTAT
>JAOBRG010366794.1:0-12109 GCA_027574985.1 Umimayanthus nakama | reverse complement strand
TGATAAAACAGAAACCTTTATACCACACATACATTACGAAAAGTTAAAGCTCAAACTAAATTCTACAACGTGTACATGTTCACTTGCAGCCATTTTGAATTGTTCCATTTAATATTAATCCAAAATCAGCAAGTAAAATAGCAACTAAAATATCTGCAAGCTGACTGAATGCATACCCTATGTATGTTCACAAACACGTCCTTAATAAACCAGGTTCAGCATTTAAATATTCTCATGTACATTTAATAGGATTTTGCAATTTAATGAATACCAGAAAGTGCAAACTTGGAGACCCCCCTCCTCCCCTTAATTTATCTTCAAAACTTTCACGACCCCCCTCCTACTGCTTTAAAAAATTTCGGGACCCCCCATTTTCTCCTCCACCCCCCCTCCAACTTAAATTCTGACTGGTCCCTAAGAGCCTGCTGAGGAAGGCAAAACTTGCTTTGTATATAATGCCAATTGATTTAGATATTTTTCTTGTGACATTATTGATATGAGGTAACCAAGTCAAATGTTCATCTAACACAACACCAAGGAAAAAAGTTTCATCTACCTGATGGATTTCTTGATTACTTAAATAAACTTTTATATCAAGTGTTTGCCTCTTCTGTCTCGGACGAAAAATCATAAAGTTGGACTTCTCTCTGTTTTATATTTTATCGTTACCTACCTTAGCAATCATTTTTTCCAATTTCACACTTCTTCTTGTGCCTACAGAGACCAAAAGAAAAAATATTGGTGAAAAATGTTAGCCTGATTTTGTAGTCTTTTGTGAAGTTTGAAGTCGTACCGGCCCATGTTAGTCAATACGGGTATCATTACACAATTATCTTGGTTGGATTTATTTTGTTTGTGTGCTTCTTGGTGTGGTATGCTGGCCTGGCGCTAAGAAAGATTGATGGAACACCCCAAACCACCAATAAGCCATCACCATGTGTAGTCAACTCATTGTTTCGGCAATGCACTGTAAAACAAAAAGTATACAATTCCCGGATTCTTTCAAGCAGTGCCCTGCCGGAAAAAGAGTAGAAAACTGTACTTTTGAAAAATGTGTGTCTAAGGTGCAAATAAAAAATGTTTGAACTCTGCTTGAGCAGCTTCTGAGTATATTTTTGAACAAGTTTGTGGTTGGCCAAGTAACTACCAGGTCAGTATCAAAGTGTTTGTACGATGAATTGTGCGGGTTATGAAGGAGAACGCGAGGGGTTTTGTAACGGTTTGGTAATCTAAGTGTGCAGTAATGATCAAGCAACCTGGGTTAAAATCGGTATGATCAATTGGGAAGTATAAATACTACAAACACTAAAATATACCTACAACCTATGACGACCTTCGAACCTCAATCAAAGCACCGTGTGCCCTGGTAAAACCGTGGATATGTGACAAAGTCAAACGATAACTCTATCCGAGATGTAACTCAACGTATTATCGGAATATATAGCCAAAATCCCCCGTGAGCATAAGGGATAGACAGGGTAGAGTTCTGTCTTCTCGTCCAAATAGGCAGTAATATTTCAGAACTATTGAAAATATATAAAATGACAGAAAAAAAATGAATCATTTTCCTAAAACGATAAAACTTAAACTGTAAAAAGAGTGCTCGCGAATGTTCTTTTATGCAAACAGCCAGACATGATGACCTTTGTGGTTTGTCTGCACCTGTCTTGATCTGAACGCTTGATCATTTCAACCGAGCTCTGGCATGTCTAGTCTGTCGATTACGCGTTATTCAGTTTTGTTTAAACGCTTGTTTCGATTTGCTACCAGGATGAGGTATTAAAGGAATTCTGATTGGCTACGTGCTAACACTTGAGTTATGACCGAGTGACATCGGTGTCCCCAATGACTCGTGTTTACGCTTCGCGTATCCACGATTTAAAATTCATCTTCCTCATTAGTCAATCATTCCCCAGCCTATTATTGTTTCTTGTTCTTTATAACTTACTTTCAGTGTAGTTTTCTTCTTTAATCACCCGGACGTTTTTACTAATTGTATTCCTTGGACATCAATAGTTGGCTAAGTTGTTGGGTTGTCCTAGCCAACCTTTTTTTTTTACATTTTTAAAACTACAAGCTATTTGTTTCAAATGACGAACTTATCAAAATACCCGACGTTTCTCTGCTTAACCCATCATGCAAAGCGGGGGAATGGGGGTGAGGTGTCCACGTGAAAAGGCGATCAAACTGTCATGCGGTATTTATACCAAAACTAGCTCTTGCACACAAACCAGTTTTTCTTAGTTAAAATGTGCCACAAAACCAGTGGTACAAAAACCTATTAATGACAAAAACTGAGAACAACAGTTTTGGTACGTTAGTGCAAAGTAAAAACCTCTGTTTTTTTGAGGACATTTGCGTGTCGGTATTCCACGAAGTTCAAAAATTGCCATTGCGTTAACAATCCAAATAGTTTTCCCTCATCAAATTGCGTATGTGACCTGAATCCTGACATTCAAGTTGAAGACCGCTGACAGAGCAATTGCCTATGCGAGTGGAGAAGGATTTGTTTGAGTCCAATTAACAGAACGTTTGGGGAGTTGCTATAACGTCATACTAACTGGCAGTTTCGACACCATTGATGTTTTTGATCCATGCCATACATCCGACGGCACTTGCCAAACCCCATCTCGCTCGCTCCCGCCGTGCATTTCTTGGTCAATTCAGATGTGTTTCCCTCCAGGGTTACTGCTTCGTTGATCTGTTTTCTAACGTTAATCTGCTTTCTGACACTCGTTTTACCTATGTTGGATTTATCATCTTTGACTACTGCTGCGTTTATTTCTACTTCAAACGTACCCTGCAAGTAGAATTGAATGAAAAACGAATTACAAACTATAAGAAAACGTAACGTAAACAACTAACCACTCACCCACAAATACAAATCCTTGTTAATTCGCACAAAAATAAGTTAATGCTTACGTACTTGCACGTCCGATTAGAGGTAATCTACAAATTTTTCTGTTATATACATACTTGAATAGAGTTCAACAACACAAGCCAAAAAGTCGGAGACGTAAAAAAACATTTCCCTTACCCAAACACTTCCAAAAAAAACTTTTAAACTACGAAAGAATCTTTTTTGATAGATGTAAAGTTGTAGTCCTAGACGTATTGATGGACATTATAGTGAGCACTCTTCAGACTGATTGGAATAGACTTGTAATGAACGACAAAATAAAACAAAAACTGATGGATTTCCATATTAGTACTGTAGTGGTTTCTTCTCTATACCCGCTATGTACTCAGTTAACCTACCCAAAAACTAGTAAATATTCTCTTGAATTCGAGATGAATAGTGACAGAATGTTCACCAACACGCGAAACATGTCAAAGCTAGTGTTCAGTGAAGTTGAAGAGCATGACAACTTCAGTGATAACAAAACACACTCAAGAATAGTAAGACAAGTAAAGTGCTTGCAAGCTTTCTTCCTTTGTCACTGGTGCAAAACAAAAGTTTACGACTGCCATTGTTTCATTCAGAATTATTCATCGGGAGATGGTTATTGTCCTTTACCTGTATTCAGAGAGAACGAACTGAACAAATGGTTTGAATACTGGACGTCATCGAGCAGTTGTATGTGCTAATCCTCTGCATTCCGACGACTGTATTTGCTACCGAACAATTCTTTCACCATCGGATTGCAATATTCTTCAACAAGACATTGAAAACCTAGTGTCTTGCGATGACAAAAGGAGCATGAGGTTTGCACCATCTAAGTGTAAAACAATCCGCATCTCAAGAAAAATCCGCAAGATCATCCCCTACCAATACCATTTTCAGGGCGTGGCCGTTGACTCAGTGAAGGAAATAAAGTATCTAGGGGACACCATCACCCACGCCTTAAGGTGGAACAAACACATCGCGGTCACAGTGAGCGGATCAAAAAAGGTCTTGGATTGCTCAGACGAAATCTATCATTTTCAGATCAACAAGGAAAGCAGGCGGTATACATTGACCTCGTTAAGGCCTATGCTGGAATACGCTAACGCAATTTGGAACCTACACACAGAAAATCTGAAAAATGAGATCGAGAAAGTACAAAGGAGGGCAGCACGTTCTGTGACCTCGGACTATTACAATTTTGAACCAGGAACAACGACCCAACACCTTTCAGATCTGGGATGGAAATCACTGAGAAGCCGCAGGGCTACTGACACCCTGGTACACTTCAATCGGGGCCGTCTCTCCTTACCATTCCTCTCGCTACAACACCTTTTCGCGCGTGCACGTTAATCTAGGCACATGCACTCCTAACACCTCACCCAACCGTTTTCTCGCACTAATGTGCTGAAGTACAGTTTCATACCGCGGCAGTAGCTGCTTGGAACACTTTGTCCCAAACCATTATGGACCTTAGTGACAAAGTAACGCATTTGAGGCTATGCTTAGAAAATTTGAGTTTTGATTTATTAGTATATCGTAAGACCTAACAACTATTGCGCTGTATAATTTGTATCAGCTTAGCCGAGGTTATACAATAAATATAAGTGAAGTGAAGTGGATTCCCTCTATCCCTTTATCTAACCTTACCGTTAGTTGTTGAACCGTTTTAGAGTTGAGCTGAGCGTACCTGTGGTGTTGAACGATCGTTGCATTTTTTGCAGCAGTACCTGGGAGAGAATCAAACAGTTTAACCCACCGAGCCGGAGTATTCGGAACATGAAAAGAGAACAAAACTAACAGATTCTGAGTGCTGTTATCTCCGGGGCTCTGGCTAAGCGTTATTCCAAGTTAAAAGCCCAGCGTGTGTAGAACGCGCGTTACTATACGTAAACAATAAAACTTTGAAGGACTGTTTGGGCAACTCATTTTCAAGTTCTACTTTTCTTTGCAACACTTCCTCACGGCTCATTCGCGGAACAACAAACCAAAATGTTAGTGCCGCTTTTTCTGAACCTTTCCTTTTATATCACTGAATTTTATGAAAACTATGAGTAAAGGTAGATTGTGGCAGCTATAACACCTGGTGTCCCAACAACCTTTTAGCTTATCAACCTTGTGCTGCTAGAACCTAGATTACACGATGTTTATAGCAAACGTACAAAACCTTTGTTTTATAAAAAAAACTTTATTAACATTGCTAGAAATATTGGGAAAAATTTGAACTTTTGAAGAATTTCCAAAAAGTGGAAGAGCCATGTTTAAATCTCAGAAAAATAGGGTGACGCCCTAACTGACGTAGAGCATTGTAAAAACTGTACCAGTGTTCGTAACGCAAAAATGGAGGTCAAACTCAGTGGCACATAAAATGGAAAACAAAAGTGGGTCAGTTCACCTAAAACCGTTGGCGTACAACGGTGCTCTGAGGTTGCAAGAACGAAGGTTTCACAACAACCACACAAAAAGTTGTGTTAACTTTGTCTCTAGCTAATAAAAAAAAACTTTTAAAACCAAATAAAAAATTGAGTCTCATAAGAACACTGTCACTGTGAAGAAGCGCGCCCGGTGTTTACCCAAGTTGATTTAGCGTCTTTTCAGTCATAGAATACACGATGTAATTTCCTAACTGATGGGACAGACCTACCACTTTTCAGGCAAACTGCTCAGTGATATGCAATCAGGCAGCATCTTCCAGCGTTCACACGAGTTGCACTGTATCCAGTTATCAACGTATTTGTTGTGACTTGTATCTTCGTTTTGAAGTAACTTGGTTCGTTGAAGGAACATGTTGAAGTCACGCGAGTACAGCGGGAGCACAGACACGGCGCGAGTTTGGAAAGCTTCCGAGCCTTCGTTTTGCTCCTCGTCAGCTCCAGTTTGAAGTTGTGCGTCATCAGCACCGGTAAGGGCCGGTGAAACAGGTGCTTGTTGCTTACTCTTTGGATCAGGATCGCCTGCATGGAGTCCAGTAAAACAAGCAGTAAAACAAGCATATTCCTAAAACCAAGCATTGGTTTCGCCCCTTCAAGTTGTTTCCATTTACGTACGTGTCTAGCCCCAAATCTCTATTTATTTATTTACTAAGTTAAAAACTAGTTGCTTGTCCCCTAAAAAGAGCTAGAAAAAAAGCTTTCTGGCACTATTTTTTTTATCACAAAAGTTATCTGGAGAAGCACATCAAGTGACTACCTGTACGCTACACATTTGTTAAACAGCATTAAAGACTGTTTGAGAGGGAATAACTATTATGATCAAAACCAGTTATATTGCAAGGTTACAACTTACCTTGTTGACGTACTTCGGAGTCCTCACTAGATCGCTGAGGCTTTTTCCTAGAGATAAGAAAAGGTTTAGATGCTAGGCGGCCGCTAAAACTGATGATAGTAATACTACTGCTGGTGCTACTACTACTACAAATGATAAGAACAATAATATTAATAGCAACTATTATTATTATTATCGATAATACTATTATTAATACTATAGCGCTGCCTTTGCGTTCTGAGAACTTATAATAAGTACAATGTTAAAAGATGTTGTTTGATAGGTAGAATCGCGAACATTTTGAATGAAATTGAAATGCTAAAATGGTTAAACAGTTAAAACAAAGGGAACACCCTGTTAACTAAAAGACACGTTTTGAGTTGGAGTTAATAAATGTTCAAGGACTTCGAGTTCTAAGTGTAGCTGGCTAGGCATTGGATGTAGTGAACTTTGAAGCCAAATACATGCTTTTATATACAAGAAGAAGTTCATTAGAACAACGAGGAAGAACAAAGAAATGAGAACAAGCTAAGAGCACTTTACGCTCGGCTTCAGATGGAAATGAGACTGCAAGTTTTTATCGAAAAACACAACACATCACGTCATTACATGTAGCGTTTCACTGAAGGTCTTTCTGTGGTGAGCAGAAAATAAAATAAAAACTGTTCCTCCCCCCCCCCCCCCGTGTTTTATGACAATGCCAATCTGTATATAAGGCAATAACAAACCTATGCTGTGCAAATAAAACTAACTTGATAACATGATGGAAGCAAGGACACTGATTTAAGAACAATTGAGGCTAAAAATGTGTAACGCCTTAAGAACAACGAGCCTCGACCAAATCTTACTGGTTCTTATTAGAAAGCGTGTATCTGGAATATGTGAATAAAATGCTTAAGTGTTCAAAACTGGGAAAAAAACTTAAAAGATAATTGATACATTCATCTGATGTATCTCTATGGGGTAAGGAGAAGGTGGGGAGGGGGGTATAAAAATCGAATACAATAATATGAATGGCCCTATACCCCCTTTTCTTCTCCTTAATGGCCCGATCCGATAACTACAAAGTATTTCAAATGCAATGCTTGTGACATGGTCACCTACACTACGACCACTCTTCATTTTTTAGAATCGATCGAGAAAAAGGGAAACATTAAAGATAAATGCCACCATACACAAGGTTACTGAAATTATTATGTCTTTGTTCGTTTGATTATCAGTTGTTAAATTAGTCCTATTCTCCCGAGTCTACTTTGTGGGCCAAATAAGCCTCTTGCTTCTGCATTTCATGTCATACTTTCTGTAAAAGGCAACCAGCAATTAATAATGATGAAACAAAAAACAAGATTTATCTTTATCGATCGATTCTGAAGATGAAGTGAAGGCTCGCAATCCAGTGCTAACCTTGCGCGTAGGTTGTGGCTGCCGACTCTGCAATCAATAAAGAACAAACTCTGTAAAGTCAGTACGGCAATCAGTTAAACATAATAATAATAATAACAATAATAATAATAATAATAATAATAATAGTGTTTAAAAATATTCTGCCATGCCTCAATGATTTTACATATTTAAAACCTATAAATTTAAAGCTTTTACAGAAAATTTTTACCAAACACAGTAATAATTATAACCAATAACAATACATACAATAAAACATGTAATGACAATCTATATCTGGCGGCACGTACTAACTAACCAATATTAACTATTATTTACTACTGGCAATAGCTATGAAACAAAAAAGCATTCAGTGAAGATTTAAAACTGTTTTCGTATCCGCAGACTTAATATATAAGGGAAGCGCGTTCCAAAGTCTCGCCGCAGCAACTGAAAAGGACCTGTCCCCACTGCTCTAGTTGTTAGATTTTGGAACTTCGAGCATCTTTTTACAAGCTGATCTGAGAGAGCGTTTAGGTTTGTACAAGGTTAAAAGTTCAGTTATATAGCTAGGGGCTTGACAATTGAGAGCTTGATAAGTCATCAGTAAGATATTGAAATCTATTCTACATCTGATAGGAAGCCAGTGAAGATGGTATAGAACAGGTGTAATATGTTCCCCCATTTTAGTTCCCATCTCGGAGTAAGGAAAGCCAACAAGAATACTATTACAAGAGTCTAGTTTCGAAGAAACGAACGCATGGACTAGTCTCGCAATTTTCATAATCAAGATATTAACGGATTCTGCCAATGTTTCTAATGGCTAAGAAGGCCGAATTGCAGAGGTTGTTGACATGTTTAGTCATCTGAAGGTGAGAATCTGTCGTCATGCACGCCTAGGTTACGGGCATCAGATGATAGGCTGATGTTGACCCCATTGATGTTTATCCCACGGATTGTAGGATAACTGGAGAGTGGAGATTAAAGAGAACAATTTTAGTTTTTCCTGGGTTGCATGCCAGGCCGTTTGTATTACACCAAATAAGAATGTCCTTGACCAGGGCAACAGAACGATCTTCACGCGAGCCAATGGATATACAAAGCTGTGATTCGTCAGCGTACATCATCATTTTGAGACCATGAGCCAAAATAACATCTTCTAAGAACAAAAAAACAAAAACAAAAGTAGCCCAAGAACAGATCCCTGGGGAACGCCACATAACAGCTTTTCCTCAGAAGACAGGGAATCTTAAATAATAACTTGCTGAGTTCTGTTGTCAGGATATGATTGAAACCAATTAAGCACTGTCCCATTTATACCATAGCGGCATTGTAGTCGTGATAAAAGAACGGAATGATCTATTGTGTCAAACGCTGCTGATAGGTCTAAAAGGACCAGAACTACTTCCTGATGGTTGTCCACGGCACTCACAACGTCATTAAAAACACGGATTAGAGCCGTTTCAGTACTATTAAAGCTCCTATACGCAGACTGGAACTTGGTAAGTAAGCCATTTGAAGTAAGGCGGTATTTGTGATGGGACGGTAGTTCAGCAACTGCTCACGATCGAAGGAGGGTTTCTTGATAGAAAAGTGAATCACTCATTTTTGAGTGATGCTGGAAAAACACCTGAAGTTGGCGACGCATTGATAATGGCGGTGAGAGGTTCTGCTAAAACGTCAATAGATTGTTTCAAAACATTAGTCGGCACAGGATCCAGGATGCATGATTTTGACTTCGACTTTTCAACAATGTCTCGGATGTAATTTTCAGACATACTAGAAAACTGCGAGATAGTGTTTTTACATGATAATTGACTTGTTTCTACTGACAGTTCCATAGACAGCAGGGTAGATAAATGTAAATTATCCTTTAAGTATAGAATCTTACTGGCGAAAAAGTCAGTAAAATCCTCAGCTAGCGTTTGGGTTGAATTGTGTGATTGTAGAGGTGGAACTGTTTTAACTTTGAAGAGACCGTCAATCAAACTGAACAGTTGACGTTGATCAGATTCAGAAATCTTAGCCTTGTAGTAATTTATTTTTGCCGATTTTAACGCATCCGTTTAGAGGCGACATTGCTCTCTATAAATCTGACATTGAATTTTTAAGACCTGACGTAACATGTCTTCGCTCAAGTTGGCGTTTTTGTCTCTTCAATTATCTAAAATGATCTTTAAACCATGGTGTGTGCGGACGTGATATGATGGAACGTGAGCACATAGGTGCAGTTTTATCAATAAGCTGTCTTAGCACGTTCTGTTAGGATGTTGACATCAGTAGGAGAGTCTGATGCATGATTGCGCCATGATTCCATATCTATGCGGCGGAGGTTTCGACTATGCAGGGTCTTCTTTGTTGCGCATATTCTGGGCATATCAACAGTACAAGGATGGCGCTGTGGTCAGAGATTGTATATGAATGATGGATTATTTCTGGTTGCCAAACACAGACTGTAGTTTTAGCTCTATCGTGTTGGTTACGAGGTAAACCACAACATTTTTGAGAGAAAAAAAGCAACCAATAGGCCACATTTTCATAAGACAACAAGTGTGATCAGACTCTGTGTAAGATGTATGGCGGTACCTGTACTTCACGGCTCGTACACCTTTTGAAAATCTGGGATTTTCCACAAGCAATTTTAAAATTTTTTCAAAAGTTTCACTAGAGTATTTTGAAATCGTTTCTTTAATGAATGACAAAGTGTCCATACTCGCAAAAACTAAACTGTTTCTCCTTTTTTTAAACAAAAACAAGAATAAGTGATACCCAGTTACATACAAGTCACTTCACATTTGTGTTGTTATCGCTGCCGCACTCCATATCGCCGTGAAGGGAGTTGTATGTACTGGAGTCCTAGAACATGTTTACACGTTACAGTTGTTACACACGTACTTCACTGACTTGCTGGGGCTGCAGCCCGCACTGAGGCACTGCGGTCTCTTCTTACTGGAGTCGTAGTACTTGTATCCCGGATGGTCTTCCCGAGTCCTCTGCATCAGTTCCTTGGCTTTTTCTCTGTATGGCTGCTTTTTACCCTCACTGAGACGGTGCCAGTGATCCGCCAATGATGCGCTAATTTTCCTGTTTATAACACAACACTCGCGCTATTAATCTGCAGTTAGAAAGATCAGATACACCGAGTACATTTAGTTTTGCCCTACTACTCCTCTTCTCACGGAACTACACTGGATGCCTGTCAGACACAGAATTACTTTGTAACTGTTATCACATTTAAAACTCTTTATCAACTGGTTCCTATCTCTCTCATCACAGTCGCACCTGAACCTAGCTGTTATAATGATCTCCGTAGCACAAAACGCTTGCTGAACGCTTTTATATGCTTGTCGCGCCAACGCCCTGAAACAGTCTACCCGCTGACATCCGCTCCAGTTCAAATCTTTGAACCGAAAAGTAAAACTTAACATCTTTTCAACAGCATAATTAATATTTATCATCGCAGGGGTGTGGGGAGAGTAGTAGAACTTCTTTGTAAAGCTCATAGAGCATTTCATGAACTATGCGCGCAAAAAATCCCAATCTTTTGTTAATAATATTACATTACGCAAGTCTGTTTTGTGGTCCGGCACTGGTGGAGAACCTCTAACACAACTTGCCTGTTGTCCTGAGTTGGGAACAACTCCTTGAACATCTTTCTATGTTCCTGACTAAAGATCATGAACGCATTCATCGGTCGCTTGATGCGCGGCGAGGATGGAGCCGGTACCAGCTGGGGCCCTGGGCACGAGTCGGGGTTGCTCGATTCATTATCTCCGAAATCAGCCTCCTTGCAGTTCCAAACAAAGAAAGAGAACACGAACAGAAAAATATTCAAACTTCTTAACGGCTTCAACATTCTGAAAACACTAACCAACTTTACCTTTAAATTCTAGAAATACAACTTATTCTTTTTCACCTGAAATGTAAAAACTATCCTAGTAAGCAAAAGCATTTATCCGCTTAATACTGTTTAATGTTGTGGCCCTTTGGTCAACGGTGTACCTTACTTGAACGAAGTTTCAACGCTCTTTTCCTTTTCTGCGGGCGCATAACCAAACCAGTGGTGTTTTCGGTAACCTGGCAGCAGGCATTGCAGCTTCGAAATCAGAGAGCGATTGTGAGTTGCCTGGCTTTCAAAGCAATCGAAACCAGTTTTTAACTGTCTGGTAAGTTCAGGTTTCTGGAATGCGACAACTCCAAACGATTGGAACGGGTTCGTGCAGAGGTTTCTTTTTCCTCTCGTTTCAGTTTCGTGGGGACATGAGAGATCTCCGCTTGTAGGGTAGGGTTACTTTGAAAACTCCATTTTGTGAGTCACAACCAAAGGTGGATCGCAAAAATTATTCGCGAAATATAGCAAATGAAAATCACGAAATCGAGTACACGCGAAAACGTGTACGATTGCGGTGCCACTTGGAAGGGCGGTGAATAGGCTAATCTCTGCCGGCGTAAAAGTTTATATTTTTCCTAACTAAACTTCAAGTTCAGATTAACAAAGTCTAACTTTGAACTTTGAACTTTATTAGATCTTTAACGAGTGGGCCCCGTCACCGAAGTGATTTTCACGAGGGCACTCTAAAA
>JAOBRG010366793.1:0-26721 GCA_027574985.1 Umimayanthus nakama | reverse complement strand
CCCCCCCCCCCCCCCCCACCGCAACTTAAACAGTGACCGCCCTATTATTCCCTTAGGACTCTACGGAGTTCGAGAACTTTATTACCTATTCACATTATTATTTAGAGATTTTACTTGCGTTATCCTATATTTTCAGGAATGATTCTTTCTACTATTTATAAGAAATTTTCGGGATGTTATTCGGGAGCACGCAAGTATTGGTCTTTTGTTGCAATTGAAGCATAAGTACTCTTGCAGCAAGACAGTGAAGTACAAGTCGCCCTCTTAATCATTGTTCTTACGTAATTATTTTCTTATTATTTCAAATTTACAACAAAATACATGTACAGTCAATAGCCCATAGGGCACTCATAGTTCTTACGGAAAGGAAAGCTAAGTTCTTTTCTCTAGTAGTTTTGCATTAGATTTAAATAAAGGAGCTTCAGAAGCTTTGGTTTCTTATTTCTTACTTCTAAACTGTATTTGAGGTATTGAAAGAGCATTTGTGTGTGTAATGTTCTTCTTTTCTAGCTGTTAAGAATATGTAGTACTTGGCTAATATCATGTAATAATTGAAAGGGAAGATTGACTGCTTTGTTATCTGTTCCCACCACAAAAGAATTTCATCCCAAAACATTTTCACAAACGGGCAGTCAACAAACAGATGTGTTAATGTTTGCAGTGCTGCACATAGTTGACACGGATCATGGTGGCTTGTTACCGAAGTTTTTTCCTCGTCCTCGTCGTTTGATTACAGCCAGTAAGGGCCGTATTTCTTTATTCGGCTGAAGTTCTCTATTCGTTCTGTTTAACACAAAATACTTGAAATATTCAATATTTTTAGAATTCTGTTGTCTGCAATGCGTTTAGTCAATTTTCGAGTGGCAGAGAGCTATGAAAGTAAAGTAAATCGTCGAAAGAAAGTTGAAATACAAAGTTGAAAACATTGCCGCGGAAACCGGGTTTGTTTCCCTCGGAAGGTTTTATGTTAATCCACATTGAATGTGACGAGTAGAAACACAGCCAACCAAAATCTAAACAGTTTTTCCAACACTATGTGTAAAGAGGAAATACTCTATTCAGCTTGCTAGCCTGAAAGGACTACTCCGTTAAGAATTTGTTGAACGTTTTCAGTTCTACTTCAAAGAGTCCTAAACGCTTTACATGTACTCTATAAATAAAAATCAACAGAATGAAACAAACGTGTTGAAAACTTGTAGTTTGAAAGAATTCCTTAAAGTGTTTATAGTTGTATTTCGAGTTCGACAAATACTAGTATACGATAATGCAGTAAAAACCCGCATGTGAAAAGGACCTAGAATTTTCGATGTCAGGCTAAATAGGTTATTCTATCAATTTGAGATTATTTATCAACGAGTCAGGCTGATTGGCAGAAGTTCGATTAAACACTTTACTAATATAACAGTTTGGCACAAGTACAAAATATATGTTTTAGATTTTATGTTTTAAACTATATGACTTTATGAAAAATAATAAAAATAACGGTAAAACACACCTTTACACACATGATTTTTTTATCAAATGTTTTTCATTGTTCGGGTTCGAGTGAATTTTTTTATAAGAACCAATATTTTTTCAGATTGTTACTATAATCCAAAACTCAATTTTCTATAGTTTATGCTTGAAAATTCGTCAAACAGTTGGTGGGCTCAATGCTGTTTCTGCTATCATACAAGCAATACCAGACACTGCACGGTTTCAAAATAACAAAACTAATCGTTGAAGTTTTAAAATTGCATTGCCCATTCTTGTAATTTCAAAATAACAGTACTATACCTTACAAGTTCAAAATTTGGTTGTACAGCGAAAAAAAGTTTTAGAAAGCGGACGACTTTACAAGGTTATCCCATATACAAAGTGCTATGCGTGCATTTCATTATAATTATACCTGAAGCAGTAAAAACAGGCATGCAAATGTTATTTTTTACGATTAGTAATTTCAGTAGGTTCATGTTTGCTTGAGCTTTTTCATTTTACTTGGGCTTTTAACAATCTTATTTGGAATACTGAAAGACTAGAAAAACTAGATGCTTTGAACCGATAGCTTTGTCTAAACCGGCGCTCGTATGCCGACTGAAAAGTACTTGAAGACAGCGTCAAAGTTCTACACCATGGGTTTTAGTAATAGTCTATAGTGTATAGTATAAGTCTAAAGCAGGTGTGTAGATATAGTTACTCTATAACAAGAATTAAAAATATAATCATGTTTCATTTTCTTTAATCACCAAACTTTTGAACTCTGCTTGGTCGGTTTCCTCGAAATATTTGAGGTCGCTTGACACTTGGCAGTCAACAATTACAAACAAGATGAAATAACGTCTTGCAATATCTTCAGTTTTGACCATTCAATAATTAATGGAACACCAGACGCAATGTTTCGGACGTACGGTTGTGAACTATATATTCGATAGGTAAAACAACAAAAACAATATTTGTCAAGTGTATATTTAGGTTTATAGCACTGATATATGCTTATCAGTGCTCAGCGGCCAAACCTTACTGGTTACCCCCTCACCTTTGTCAAGCGTAGTTACACTCGTCTTTCATTTGGGTTTTGCTTCCATTAAACGAACAAGAAATCGCTTTTTGAATACAAAATTGGTGAAGTAAAGTAAAGCAAAACAAAACAGAACCCAAATGAACCAAAGCAACTATTTCTCCAATCTCTTCAGATGTGATTGTCTGATGAAGGAAGCGGCTTCACTATCGAAATGCAGACTTTTGACTCGGTGTTTAGGTAGGCCATCATTCCTTTCGTCAGAACGAACCCGACACAAACACTGCCATATCTATTACAAAGTGAAATCCCCTGAATTATTCTGTCAACTTTAAAAGCACAGGAACCAGGCACTTCAGATCTGGAACAACTAAAGTCCCCTTCTGTCTTTATCGTCGCTTGTCTAAACACAGTGAAGTTTAAGTTGGTTTTACGTTGCCATTTGTCAAATCTTGTAATGTTCCTCTCAAACTAGTCTTTCTCGAAAGAAAAATAGCTTGTTCGCAGTTTCTGCAAAATGTCGAAACTTGATTCGGTCGGTTCATGGTTTCTTCTCGTCACCCATGTTAGAATCCTATTATAAAGAAAATAACCACCGAAAATAACAGTTTCTTTCGAAAACAAATGACTGGTCCTTTCCCATTCTTTAAAAGTTTGCGAGAACAAGAATTCAAACATACTCCCCGTTTCATCCTCAGTTTATCATCAGGGTAGTCGGACCATAGTCGTTCGAAGCAATTTCTAATTTAGAAATAAAGAGTTTTAAATATTTATAAGTCAAAATAACTAAAAAAACAAAAGCTCCAAAAAAGATATCAGCGATCAAAGAAAGTTTTTCGTTTATGTATGACTGCATAACGAGCACGAATAGCTCAGAACAGTAGGACATCTTCGTCATGTGCTATTTCAGCATCAAATTATACATATTTTTACTCTTGCACAAGTTCCAAAAGATCTGACCTTTCCCAAGCTCTTGGTTTTACTGTAGTTGTACACAGCAAAACATTTTAATTTTTCAGCTTAGTAAATTTTGTCTTTAGACTTACTTTTATCGGCAGTACTGTGAAGGTTTTGGATTGTTGTTTGTTCAACAACAAACTAGTTATTTAAATGTTATTGTTGAGTGTTTTTCATAACTGTGTAAAAACCGAGCAGGCGGTCCGGCTCATATGGATTGACTGAAGCAGTTTTTATGTAAATTGGAAACAAGAGATGGTTGGAAACTTCACAGCTGGAAAGTTTTTCCATTTTCCCTCTTTTCTCATACCCTTTATGACACGAGTGCTACTTGATGGAGTTCAGTGTTTGTATGTTTAATAGAACTGTTATGAACGCTAGATCCCCTAATATTAGAGTCTTAAAACCACATAAAATGTACGAGTCTAGCAGTACTAAACTAGTTAAACCGTACTATCTTTTAAATCTACTTTTGCAATTTGTGGTAGTCCTGGCCGCACGACTTAAAAAAACTCTGACAAAATAACGCGATGCGATATCCTTTGATTAGACTATTAAGTCTCCACTCGAGGATAAATACTTGTAGTAGACCAAGTACGAATACATGATAATGTTCCCCGGGTCTCTGGTTGGGTTTGGATCCGTCCCGTTATACCACCCATAGTAACGAATGGTATTGTTTGCCCCACCAAACGTGACTTGTTGCGTGATGTCCACCACCCAAGGCGTGACTTCCTGTCCGTCACACCACCCATCGCGCCCGTACAGCCAAGTTCCGTGCTCATTCGGCTCCACGCCCTCTCGCACACGTTCGGCACATCCCATTGCCGTTCCGGCGTTTTTGAAGATTTCCGAGTTTGTGTGATTGACGTTTACAACGAAGTGGTGTGACGTCACGCAAAACTCTGCGCATTGATTGTTGTCAGATCCGTGACCGGTGATGGTAGCCACAAGTTTGACACGTGCACAGTCATCGGGGATCGTGAAGTTTATTGGTGAATATTTTGTGTTGTAGTTTTTGTCGAAAGTTCCTCCGCGAAAGAGCGGTTCAATCTTGTAAGGTATCAACGTTTTATCGAACTCTCGCCACGATGAAAAGTGCTCTTGGTCTGTAAAAACAAGCGAAAACACAACTTGAGACACATTCGTCAAACCGCTAATTATTGTCGTTTTTAAAACCAGAGAAATAATATCATCAATAATTTAATAATAGAGCGACAATAAATAGGTTTTAGAAGCACCATAACAGCCTCGGTGTTTTTGTAAGAAGAAATATGCAATAGTTAAGGTAGTTTAAATAGATGTGTCTTTAATGTAGATTTGAATACTGATATACCGTATTCGTTCGATTAAACCCCGCCCTCGAATAAATGCGGCACTTCTTATAGGGCGTTTGTTTGAATTACATACAAGCTCTCACAAACGACAACAACGTCGATCTATAAACAACAATCCGATTTGCTCACGCCTATAATCTATGAACCGAGGAAGTCAAAATACGAGTAATTTGTTTGTTAAACCGACCGTTTGCAACAAATAAATGAATTCGTTGAATTTTAGAATAAACACGGCCCTCGAAAAAAAATGGCGCCCTTGAAAATACGGCAGTTTCAAAAGATTTGATATGGTCAGGTAGTTCGTTCCATAATTTAGAAGCAGCTACAGAAGAAAAGGATCGTTTGCCGTAAAACTTGTTATGATGCAATTCACAGACCGTATCTGTCTTGTCGTTTATGCTGGAGTAAACAATGCTAAAAAGGGACGGAAAAGAAAGCCAGAAAATAGATAATAATGTCTAATTATACTGGAGTGACAATGAAAAATTGTAAAGTTTACTACCTTTAGCCTTGTCTGAGAACCTGATGTTCAGGGTAGGCACCCAGGGCATGGCCCATGGCACGGTCTTGATTGTGAACCGACAACTGTTTGACGTCAGCAGCGGCAGCAGAGGTCTGACGGGGGTCAACCATCGCCCAACACGTCTGCCGTAAGGGAAGGGAAACTTAATGAGAAGAGAGTCTTCATGACAAGGCTTAAAGCTTAGTAGGCCAGTTCGTACCTCTAAAGATTTTACATGAAGAGAACCAATCGGTTTTATTGCGCCCTTTTCAGTACCCAAGATATAGCGTTTCAAATCAGTACCAAAAGGAAATGGTTCCCTATTAGCCAAACCATGCCAATGTCATTTGCTAACATTTTGAAAGTGGGAACAAAAAATTTTTGTTGGATGCACTCTAACTAATGCATTGGAAAGTCCAAACCGAGTCTTTAAACTGTGTTGGAAGTTTGTAAGAAACCAGTAGCAGGTGTATGAGATCTTTGACCAACAAAAATTCACTCACTTGTACTACGTTTCTTTCTTCCAGCAGTGCTTTCCCTTCAGTTTCTTTCAGTTAAAAGTTTTCGTTACTTAGCAAGCCCGTAGCCAGGATTTTTCAATAGGAAGGGGGAATGTATATTACAAACTTTCTTCCTATTAATCTCTTTTCTATCAATTATCTAAACCAATAACATTCTTTACCATCAATTATTTTCCGATCAACTGACACTTCTCTCGTGAACTCCTTTCGTATCATTCTATTTTACAATGTTTTATTACATGTACAATGACATTGTTTCATATCAATTTTTTCCCATAAATCCATTGCCACCATCCCCAAAAATCCCATGACCTATCATTTTCTTCAAAATTTTCCAATATACCAAATTGTCGAGTGTCCGTCTACGTGTGTGCGCGTGTCTACCCGAATGTATGCGCGTGTCTACCCCAATATACGTGCGTGTCTACTCGAATGTACGTGCATGTTAGCGTAATGGAGAATGCTTATCGACAAACTGCCAACCTTCTAAAAGCAGTGATCCAGCGGCCGAGTTCCTGGTCGCACAGCTTTCCGGAGCTGTTGCAGCACACATAAAGCTGCACGGTGTGATCCCAGTGAGGACAGGTGTCATCTGTTGTTCCCGGACAGGACAGGGAAAGGTCCAACTCGATATTCTGGTACAGCTGCATCTCTGAACATTGAGATAACATATAGCTTCATTAATGATGTGTTATGGACAAGTGTTCGCTAGGTTGTTCCGCAAATGTCTAAAAAAACTGGTAGATTGTTCTTCCTGCACTCTTGGGTACTCATATGAGGAGGTATGAAAAAATGGACAGAAATGTTTATCACAAAACCAATTCGACACTAGCTGGGATTTACTATCATGACTTGTTTGCACACTCTGCCCCAGAAAAGAGAGATGAATCACTCACCCTTGACTGCAGGGAGTTCCACTGTGGCGACTGCGCCGCGTTCACCTTGCATGACGGTGCGGTTAAACACGTTGATTATCTTCGCTTCCTGCGACAAGTTCTTCATTAACTCAGCTTTGTAGTTGAACCTAAACATAGTAACACCATCGGATCAGATGGAATGAGTCATTCGTTTACTAATATAAACTAAACAAAGCGACATATGGACGTACTTCCAAATCGTAAATAGCAACTACTCTCTGAAATCAAAGTGAATAGCGGCAGAATATTTGCATAGAGGAGAATATTCTAAAACTACTATTTAATGTAAAGATGGTAGGTTGTAACAAAGTTGCTGTCGTTGACATTGTTACGCTGGTGTGACAGAGATAATGCTGTGGTCGTACTGGTGTGTGGGGAGAGATAGACAGACAACAGACACACAGAGACGGAAAGTGGCAGAGATTGTGAGAAGAAGGGGGAAGGTAGGGAGGAGGGAAAGAGGAAGGGGGGGGGGTCACTTACCATTGCGCCTGATATGCCATGAACAGCATAGAAGGGTACAGGAACCAACCAGTTTCCTGAACTTTGCCGTCTGCGTCAATACCAAAGAAGAACTGGCCCGTTGGAGTATTCTGGTACCGAACATACACACCCTTGCGACTAACGAGGGACTTCCCAGCCTCATTCGAGATCATTGTTGCGGGAATGCTTAGGGATGTGGCGCACTCGTTACCCTGGCAGTTCATGTCTACTGGTTCGGCATTGGGGTAGTTGTACACAATCACTCCAAGCGCTCCTTTCTTCTCACAGTTCAAAACCTTGAATAGAAATGATTTTCAAGTGCGTTCAACCACTGAAATTCGATTCCCAAGTTTTATTTATCTTGAGTTTCGTGTTTATTAGTTACGACTATTTTTGACCCTACGCGACCCTTAACAAAACCTCTCAGCCCCAAACCCGCCATATGATGTATTGCTCACTTCTCCTAAACTGTCGCTATAGTTTCCTTGTAAACAGGCTGGAAAAACTTTGTTTTTCACTTTAGGTAAATTGCGTTATTGCAATGTTCGTCCATTAAACATAAACTTCTAAACTTTATTATAAACTCACTTAAAACCCAAAAAAATGCGAAACTCTTTCAAAAATAAATTAAAAATCTTTTTTCCTCCAAATTTTAACTATCTCAAAAAGTTAACAACAAATGCGACTCTTTACAAACTACAGCCCTAGGTTCCCATGTTTCAAAATTCTGATTCTTTGAATTAAAAATGAGACGTCGGCATCGCCTCACAAGTGACGCTCCTCCACAATAAAGCCTTCTTTACCTTGGTAAAAACCGAACAACTTGCGCCTTCCATAGAAACCAAAGCTAGGCTCCCTGTGACATTGGCTTCAATCGGCTTACAGGCGTCCCCAACAGACACGTATAGCAACTTGTGGTATTTGGCCGTGATGGCTTGGGGCGAAGGTAGCCAGTCATACCTGGCGTCCAGTCTCTTGGTTACCAGAATAAGATTATCTGTGAATTTAGCCATATAACATTGTTATATTAGTACCACGACTATTTTCTTTACACGCATGCACGCAAATACTCATGCATTTGTACGTGAAGCAAAGCGGGTGGAGCTTGAAAGACTGATAAGAAAGGCTCCTCGGTATAAACATCGCAAGACAGCAACCTTTTGGTACCTGGTGTGTATCTCTAATAAAAATCAGGATAGGTTAGGTTAGGATAGAATAGATTAGGATAGGGTAGGGTAGCATAGGGTAGAGTAGGATTGGGTAGGATAGGATAGGGTAGGGTAGGGTAGGATAGGGAAGGGTAGGGTAGAGTAGGGTAGGATAGGATAGGGTAGGATAGGTCAGGGTAGGATAATGGGTTATTTTGTTAATTGATCGTAAGTTGTGGATAATGATGTTGAATGACAGTAAGCAATGGGTGTGATATCAAAAGAACGTGAGTTTTGGATCATGTTGCTGAAAGATTGTGAGTGAGTGATAATGATAGTAATTGTTTGTAAGTCCTTGGTGATGATATTGGCTAATTGTGAATGATTGGAAATTATGTCAATAATTGTGAACAGTAAGTAGTGGTATTGATTGACCACACGTTATGGATAACGGCGTTGGAAGATAGTAAGTAGTATTTTATCTTGTCTAAAGGTAGTGAGTAATGAATAACGATGATGAATAGTAGTGATTGATTGATTAATAGCGATGCTGACTGACCATGAATGATTGGTAATGTTATTGACCGATCTTGAGTGATGAAAAATGTTGTCGGTACGTGCCAGTGACTGGTGATGGTGTTGAAGGCTAGTGAGTGATGGTTAGTGACGTTGAATGATAAAGAAATGGGGTAATGAAAGAGGAGAAAAAAATGAACAAATATAAGAGTGCAGAGATTGCTATTATTCCAGTCCCAGCTCCTGCATTCTACCACTCGTCAATAATCTAACACACTGCAGTTTCAGGTGTTTTGAACTAGCTGCACATGTTACAAATGGCATCAACTGTTACACATAACTTTCGTTTACGAAAAAGAAGACATGCTTCGTCCCATCGTCCTTCAGCTTTCTACTGTTACCGGCTGCTGACGTTGGAAGTTGGCAGGGTGATTTTTATAATAGTGATCAATGGAAGAGTGACTCTAATGGTTAAGACATTCATGAAAGGAAGCAATTACAAGATTTCCTTTTCTGGAGGATAAGCGGGAGTTTCTGCCAGTTGTTTCAAACTGCAGTTCTCCGCCTCCCGGGAAGTGGATATTGTTCATTAGGAAGAGACAGAGAACTCGGTGTCGTTGCAGTACAACGACACCAAGTTCCGTCTAGATGCTTGTGTTGAATGCAACAAGGTAGTTGGTAATGTTAGCAAATGATGAAAAATTGAAAATGGCGGTGAAATGGTGAATGATGCGCAATGAAGATAAATGACAGTGATTGATCGATGATGCTCAACGATACTTGGATATTAGTGAATGATGATAGAAACCGATGACAAATCGCCTACCACTGCCGTCCACAAGTGCGATCTGGTCCAGGCCACAACTGTGCCCGTTACAATACCATCGAGTGAGCAGGCGTGGGATCCAGTCACCAAACGTCCGAATCTTGTGTGTGATGAAATGAAGGTGAGATTCCCAGTGAGCCTGCAGATCTTCCAGCAGCGGTTTCTTCATATCAAACGAGCGACGAAAACGCAATGTAGATGACATTAGCTGCTTTGACACCTTACGGTTGCGATTGCGTTCCTGTGTTAGAGCATTTCTGGTAACAAGAAAACCAGAGAAAGGAAAATGAATAAACGGCAATGAGGTGAAGCTTTTTCATTATATTATACCGGCAAGTCTGTGCATGCGTACGAGGTAGCAAGAGAAGGACGCTGGCCAAACTTTCAAGATCACGTTTCGAATTCCAACTATTATCTATCAGTTTTCCTTTTCCAGTCCGTCTGGCACAACACAGTGGACAAGAGATTCGAAAAAGGGGCGTGTGCACGTAGTTGCTAAGTCCCATTAGTCTCGCTTCTACACCAAAGCGAGGCAACTTTAGTGTGGACAAGACTAGACTTCCATCCGAAATTTTACATTTGGCAACAATTATTCAAGAAAAATATATGTTATGTAGCCCTCTCTCCCTATATGGGGTATTGGGTTTAGTTGTGCTGGGCTGTCAGGCATGTTAGGTCTATACTGCCTATTTCTCGAGTATATTTGAGAATTTAGAAGTTATTTCTGAGAAATATCCCCGACCAATGTTGTCGCACTGAAGGTCTTCAGCAATATTTGAACTTGCAACTGCTTGGCAAAGACTGCGTCTGGAGGGGGGACGGGGATGGGGAATCTGACCCACAAACGTCGTTTTTCTTGGTTTACGAAGAAGAATCACAAAAGCTAAATAGATTGAAGAATGACCTATAGCAGGTCTAGTATTCCAGCTCTATACACTACCGCTACAGCTTCACCCGCTACCATCCATGATAGTTTTACTGCTTATGTGTAATAGATATTTTTGAAAGCAGCATCGACTTTTACAAACGGCAGCGACCGTTTACGAAAGGGATATTGGCATTGGAGAGACGATAGCAGTATAGACACGTGGTCGGATGTGTGGGTCAACACAAACTGCAAAGCTGGTCTCGTCTCTTTCAGCGTTGGCTCCGCCGTTACATGTGTCAAGTCTCAATATTATCCGACCATGTCTTGTAAACTGCTTAGAATTTACGTTGCTCGTCAAATCGTTTTTCTTGCTCGAGCCTGCTTCTTTGCACGTCCGCCCGAAATCCCGCTACACGCTAATTTCTGATAAAGCCGTTGGCGATAAAAATGTGTTCTATCATTCTCAGTTCACAGTAACATTGCCAACACTCATTGTATTTAATAGAATATATGTTACCACTGAATCTTTGTTTTATATGAACCTTGTCAGTTAACAGAATGTTGAGGCTTGGATTTGCCTCAAAAATTATGAAAAAGTGTGGGCTGAACTAGGATAATCCTCAGACTCAGCCAAACTTTACATGTCCTTATAAGAAAGAGAGTTTTAGCTATACAAACTCGTTGACAAGTGTATTCCAGCCTTAGTGAGTAATCGCTTTTACCTTTAGAACTTTCTGCCGATCGACTGTTTAACTCCGATTTCAGAGATTTGTTAAATGATATTTGATGCTTAAATCTCGTAATGTGGTCTGATTTTTTCTAAAATATTCGACCTTTCACTCTTTGTCCCGCTTACTTGACATACACAAAACAACATTGGTTACGTTCTACGGTATTATAGTACGCAAAAAGAAAGCTCCAGATTTCTTCTCCTACCACTTAATTTATTTACTATTATATACCGGCAATTGGATATGGAACGAAAGCTTTGCACACTTTATCAATTTCATAAAAGTCAAGAGGTTATCCCAAATTTTAGGGACGTTCACATACTGCTCAAACAACTTTGATCTATATCCACTGCGTTTGCTGGATTATAAATCGAAGCCCCCATCCCTCCCTCCCCCGTCGAAACTTACTTCCGTTTCGTGTGATATGTACGAAGGACTTCGTTCAGTCTGGAGCGCAACCTTTCAGCAAACGAAAACGACGTATCATCCCAGCTCATAAAAATATAATGTGTGTTCTCAGGCGAGTGCTCAATCAAAGCCTCCAACGAATCTTTGTTGTGGACCAGAGCTTCGAGAAACGCTGACTCTTGCGTGTAAGCGAGGAACACAAGCGGCGGATAGACAGTATGTCCGGTTGAGTTCTGACCGTATTTCACAACTCCACTGAGCAAAGATTGAAGCGTGAACGGCGGAGCTTTGTCTCCGGGATCTAACGTGGGAGTTTCACTTCTTCCCCGATGCAAAGATAAAAGTATCAGAATTACCGACAGAGTATCCTTCCAAAGAGAAGCCATCCTTATATGAGAACACACAGCTGATGCACAACAGGCCCTCACCACTCGTGACCTCAATAAGTCAGCCGGAAAAGAAACCCACGTGACGAGGGTTTAAAAATTAAAAATCAGGATGGTGGTTTTTCTTGACTTTGGTCTTCCTTGGGTTATGTTGAAAGGTTTAAGGTTGATTTTAGGATTCGTTAAGTTTGGTTTCTAAATGATCGCTCAGTCACGATCGCTGGATCGCAGGAATCACTAGCGTAGGATCGCTCACAATCGCTGACGATCGCCCAACGCAGGAAAGTGTTTCCATATAACTGCATGCTGACGATCGCTGATGCTTGCTATCGATCGCTTAAAAGTGTTTCCATATAATCGCTGGCGGTAATTTCAGCGATCCGACGATCGTGTGCGATCATAGGGAAACTAGGCTTTAGTATAAAAAGAGTTTGGGCGGTTAGCGTTAAGATTTAAAACATTTAAGAGTATCGTGTTTGCGTGATCAGGTTCCAGACTTGCTTCATCATACATTAAAGATAGGTACCCAACGGTACTTGTGTCTATTGCAGAGACAGTACTATTCAGTTAACTGGAATAATACATTTATAACTTTCTGATCAATTCAATATGCAAACACTTCCGTGAGCAGCGTAGTTCTACTTCCGGTGAAAATGACTACATTTAATAAAATAGCTTTAATTTTTTACCAGGGAAAAACAACAAATACAACAATTCATATAAGTCATAGTTTATTCGATTGGGTAGTTACAGCAATATTGACCAGATTCGAAATTCTCATTCAAAGTCTTAAAAGCTACTAGACTTACTTCGAGCCTGGGTCTCCTGAGGCCAATCGTGAATCGAAAAGCTGAGCCAAGATCACAATGTAAACAAACAGATACTCGAATACTGATCCATGTCCAATCACTTCGAAAAATGTCAGTTCGCACTGTGAACTTCACTAAGTTCCACACTTCCGATATTTGCAAATATTTCAACAAAAACATTAACAATACTCAATGGTTTCGCCATGCATTCACATGGTGGGAATGTTGGCCCCGAATCGGGAACAATTAGTTGCCATGCACATATTCTTAGTTTAGTTGATTACGGTTTTGCGACGATCAAGCCGATGACTATTACCGTATTACTTTGAATAAACGCCCCCCTCGAATAGAAGGTGTCCTATTGGAAGCATTTGAGGTAAAGAACAATGTTGAATTAATGTTACCCATGATTAAGTAAAAAAGGGGAAAAATTTTAAACTCAACACTGTTGTTTTAAATAGACACCGGACTCCAATATGAAAAATTCAATAAACGCCGCGGCGTTTATTCGAAGTAATACGGTATGCAACATAACAACCTCACTCATTGTCCGTTTTTATTGGTTACAATAACTTTACGACGAAGTTAAGACAAGGCCCGCTGAGTCCCCCCACCCCCCACTTTTTTGAAAATTATAAAGAGTAACTGAGAAAAGCTGTTTTCAGCTCCCCCACTTTGAGTCACTAATCACTTACAAAGCACAGGTTAAGGTTGCCCAAGCTACCATTGTGTATGGGGTGTCCAGAAGATGTCGCTACTTTGAGCAAATGCATGAGGAGTTTTCAATTTTCCTGCAGTCCCTCAATTCGCGTCCAAACCACTCCAAAATCCGCCATCAACACGGAGAGTGACAACTATACGGGAAACCTAAGGTAAGCGCGGATTTTTGTTGTTTTTCGTAACATTAATGGGGAAATTCAAAATTCAAATTTGCTTAAAATCGCGACATGTTATTGAACACCCCGTGCATGTTGGTAGCTTCGGCTACCTGTGTTTCAAAGTATCTCCACGGTACTGTAAAACTATCCATAAATCCTTCAAGAACAACAATGTGTCTAGCTGCGCACGCGGATGGACACAAAGATAGGCTGGTGGTTATTCTTGACTTTGGTTTTCCTTGGGTGATGCTTATTAAGATTAATTTTAGGATTCGTTAGTGTTCTTTTTAAATTTGAATGATCATGTTCCAGCACTGACGTCTTCGCACATTTGAAAGAAAATTAAAGTAGCAGGTTGCAGGGTAGAAAGGTTGTCCTGGGTCATTTTTCGCTGGGAGTTTTGAAAATTTGTGCCATGTAGAACGTCACTTCCTTCTTCTGAGCATGTTAATTTTTTTGTTTATGTTGGTCACAACAAAAAAGAGCTTTCTAGACTTGTTTTGGTTTGGAAGTTGACCACCTCAACCATGTTCCACCCTGCTCCGCCAGCCTTGTATTCGTGGTTATGAAACTGAACGAAATGATAAAGCTGCTGTTATAGCGTTTTTCTAAAACCATCAAACCAGGCCATTCCTGGATCCGACAAAACTGTGTCATGACATTGCTGCGGCGATTCATGATTCACTTTCGTTCGTGCCTCATGTTACTGCTACCTGTAAATCAGCTTTTAGCCACATGCGAAAGTTTTGCAAGATACCAAGATTTTTTACGGTCAGCTTTACTCTACCAAATCTATCGTCCATGCTTTTGTAACTTTATACAAGAAATAGTACCCACCAACTCCACTCGACTCTAAGAACCAAAAAACTTGAGATTAACCTAAAGGTAAGCCGGCTAAGGTGTATTTTTTCTTCGAATACAATTTTACTTCATCCAGAACAGAAGTCTAATGGAGTAACAATAACAATTTAATTGTTGGATTCAACTTGATCGATAAGAAATATCTTTAGTAATTGCAAATAATTGGGTTCAGGAAACAGCTGTTGCCGCAGCAGCTAACTAGAGCAAGGTTTAGCATAATAAGTCTCAAAACTCCAGCCACACGGCCAAAAACACTTTAGTAAAAGTGACGTTTACTATAGTAAAACTTGGCTAGTGGAGCCCAAAGACGAAATATATGGTCTTGATTTGATAATTTTTCATCTTTATTTGTTCTGGCACACCGTGACATGACCCATGCGCACCTTGACACCAAAAAATAAAAACAAAAACAGGAAAAGGAGCCGAACCCTCAGCTAGGCGCCTTCGGTCCGAGTAAAGACGTTGAGGAACAAAACGTTAAAACAACACTGTATGACGTAACCGTAGAACCGGGCCGCGCGCGCAGTGAGATTTAGAGGAATGGGCCTGAGAAAATGGCGCTGGAGTTGAATCAGGGCGAAAATGGTTGAATTTGAAACTACGTACGAAGCGGGGCTTACATGTGAGACTGCGTTAACACAAAGCAACATAATGCATCAAAGGTTTGGAAAGTTAAATGCTATTTAAAACTATCAAAGTGAAACTCGTAGCAAACGTCCGATTGGCTACATGCGGGAGCTCGATGGAATGTTCACTTCAGCCAGGATTACTCCCCGGGATTATTTAACATTTATTCTATACGACCTTCTGAATATTAGCTGATAAATAACAGATGAGCGAATATTCAGAAGGTCGAGTAGAACAATTGTTTTATTAAATACAACAGCGGCAAATATTTGTTTAAAAATTTTAAAATTGTGTCCGAAGAAGCCGCCGACTCAAAAATAACGTCCGTTTCTGGTATTTTCCATATATAGTCAATCACTAGAATATGAGCTGATAACCGGCGACCACCCAAGCAATCAAATTGCTTGAAATCGAATAACCATTGGACTGTATTTAATAAAACCCATTATTTTTTCCTCTGCGGTCACAGCAACAGGTTCTTAGCGTATTTGTGAACAGACAAGACCAGGGTCACGGTAACCTGTGCTGCTTTGCCTCTGGTTCGCCCCTTGATGTGCTTGTTTGTTGGAGAAAAAAATTGTGGAGCAATTGCAGAATACCCCGCACGGAAAAAGACCATTTTACTGACCATTGCTACAGCTACGTTCATAGAAATTCGAGTCTTTGGTTTTGCATCTCAGAAATTCTAGTCTTGGGTTTTCCATCTCAAAGTAGAACGAAGCAGAGTATTATAAGGTAGCTACGCGGTGGAAATTCTAGTCTTGGGTTTTCTATCTCAAAGTAGAATGAAGCAGAGTATTATAAGGTGGCTACGTGGTGGAAATTCTAGTCAGGGTTTTCTATCTCAAAGTAGAACGAAGCAGAGTATTATAAGGTGGCTATGCGGCTACGCGGTGGAAATTCTATTCTTGGGTTTTCCATCCTAAAGTAGAACGAAGCAGTATTATAAGGTGGCTACGCGGCTCTGTGGTGGAAGTGCGAGTCTTGGGTTTTCTATCTCAAAGTAGAACGAAGCAGTATTATAAGGTGGCTATGGGGTGCACTGCATAGCCATAGCACCGCGTAGCCGCGAACCTTATGTATCTAACATCTCGTTATAACAACTGCGTAGTCATAGCCAGTGGCTACAGGTAAGAAGCTTGGAGTAGCGGGGTATTCTGCAATTTAGCCAAAATTGTTAAGTTATTTGCTGGCTAAGGCTTATGGTCAGTCTGTATAGGGAAAAAATGTGACCTCAGCCTGAGTATGCTAACCTCGGCCCAGAGGCCTGGGTCAGCATATTCAGACCTCGGTCACAGTTTTTCCCCATATGGACCTCCCACCTGGTTAATAACATATTTATTTCTGGCTCACTAACAGGGGCTCAGGCATGGAGTAGGGATTTTCTGTAGCTGTTTTGCCTGGAACAGAAAGATGTTATCAAGAAAGCAGCAGCACAAGACCCAGGCAGCAAATATTGCGGTTAGTACTTAAGGTGGCTAAACACAATAAGGAAAGGGGGAGGGGGTGGTAAGGGGTAACTCAGTCATCTTATTAAGGATGAGTGGCACAGGGGGTTATCGGTTTACTGTCTTTATTCTAATTTAAGCACCCCTTCAATTTAAGCGCCAGTTGTGTAAATAATTTTTATTTATATTCTTATGGAAGCGCCAGCTGGAAAAATAATTATTTTTTACTGGCGCTTAGTAATTTGAATATATTTACCGTACTACAGTAGGCAACAGTAATCTTTTTACTTCACTCTACAATTTTTAATTTAGTTCGAAGAAAATTACCAATAATGTGTTTCTGAATGGTTTTTGGAAGGTAAAGTTAATGCCGTAAAACAAGCAAAAAGATCTTTATTTATAAGTTACGCGTGTTGCTTAACAGTAGCAAATTATTTCATCAGGCCAAGCTAAAAAACTTACAAGTTTCCAGTCCGGAATCACTGAAAATATTGGTCACCCGTTCGCTCAAAACACAAACTCGTTTGAACGACTTGACTGCCCATTTGCTGCAAACAGCGACTCGTTCGATCAAATAATAATTTGTACTCGAGCGTATTTTTCTCTTTTGCGTTTTTTCATCAGTTGTCTGGGATTACTTTCTTTGTCTAATAAAATATTCTTTTGCGTCATGTATAAGCTGTGCGATAAACGACCACCGAAAGAAACTTCCAGAAGATAAACAGCAGAGTTGTTTTTGTCATAATGGAGACATGTATGTTTCACGCGTGAGAAATGAATACTGTGATTGGGCCTACAGAAAACATTGAGACAGCTTGATTGACCTTTGCGGTTTCAATTTGTCCCCACGAATTTAATTTTACACTTTCCAAAAATATCTTCTGTCACGTACTGAACTTTACATTTCAGTCAATTTAAAACTCCAAAACAAGTGCAAGCCGGCTTTGGTCAAAATCAAATGACAAATGAAATACACAATTTGAGAAAGTTCGGGGTTTTTTTTTATAAAAAAAACAACAACCAATTTTGCAGTTGACTTCAACAAAATTCCCGGAAGTTTTCACTTTCACATTAATTTTGCGGTTAATCAATTCACGAGAAAAATTTCCCTTCTTTTTCCCCAGTGAATGTAACGGATTGTGTGACTGTGCAAGTTTGACATGGTCGATGTTTGAACACTGTTTAAGTCCGGTGAACCAAAAGTAAAGGCAAGCAGCATGCATTGCATGAATTGCACTCCGCTTTTGAAATTTACACAAACTGAAACTTTCCAAAATGATTCTAATTTTTAAGCGCCCCTCTAATTTAAGCGCCAGTTGCAAAAAATAATTTTCTTCTTATTCCAATTTGCGCGCCAGCTGGAAAAATAATTAATTTTTTGTGGTGCTTAAATTAGAAAAAAGACGGTACACTCACTTCAAGATGGTGAAACCAACATGGCTCATTTTGTATTAATTTTGTTAAGTCATATCATAGGGCTGTTCATGGTTATAAACTTATGGTTAAGTATTGGATCAGGATTACTTCTTTGAAGAAAAAGGAAAAAGCAAAAGCTTTTGATAGACATTTAAAATAAAGTTTTGTCCTTTGACAGGGAAATGGGTGGTTAGTTTCGAGACTTGTCATCCTCTTCTTTCTTCATTGTTTTTTTTCAGTTTTGTTTTCCATTGAAATTCTTCCAGACATGTTTGAGTCTCAAACTGAATATTACCAAAGTACTCTTAAGTGCCAATTAAATATCTCCCCTGCTTTTTAATTTTTTATTATTTTTCCCCACCCCCTTGGAGCTTGAATTGGCCCTCCTGGTTAATTTTTCAAGTTTCGTACTGAATCAGGGGCCAAAGCAAAAGCAGTAAAAGATCGTCCAACACTTTACGCATTGATCTAGAAGGTATCAAATCTCATCTGGTTCATTTCTTGGTTTTTATTGCATTTTAGTGAAGTAGTATAATATTGCTTTCTTTCAGTAAAAAAATTGCTGGTTACTTTCTGGGGTAAATGACACTGGTTCTGTTTTAGGTTGATTAGACACTGGATATTTTTAAGAGCCAAATTTTATTCTGGACACTGGTTCATTTATCAGTTGATAGGACTCTGGTCGGTTTATGAGGGGGAAAGAACACTGGTTGGTTTATTGGTGGATAGGAGACTGGTTGGTTTATGGGTGAATAGGACTCTGGTTGGTTTGTGGGGTGGAAAGGACACTGGTTGGTTTACGAGTGGATATGATTGTCGTCGGTTTATGGTTGGATATGACTCTGGTTGGTGGATGGGTGGATAGGACACTGGTTGGTTTATTGGTGGATAGCACACTGGTTGGTTTATGGGTGAATAGGACTCTGGTTGGTTTATGGGGGGGAAAGGACACTGGTTGGTTTATGAGTGGATATGATTGTCGTCTGTTTATGGTTGGATATGACTCTGGTTGGTGGATGGATGGATAGGACACTGGTTGGTTTATGGGTGGATAGGACACTGGTTGGTTTATGGGTGGATAGCACACTGGTTGGTTTATGGGTGGATAAGAGATTGTTTCGTTTATGGGTGAATAGGACTCTGGTTGGTTTATGTGGGGATAGGACACTGGTTGGTTTATGGGTGGATATGATTGTGGTCAGTTTATGGTTGGATAGGACTCTGGTTGGTGGATGGGTGGATACATTGTAGGACACTGGTTGGTTTATGGGTGGATAAGACACTGGTTGGTTTATGGTTGGATAAGTCACTGGCTGGTTTATGGGTGGATAGGACAGTGGTTGGTTTATGGGTGGATACGACTCTGGTTGGTTTATGGGTGGATAGAACACTGGTTGGTTTATGGGTGGATAGCATACTGGTTGGTTTATGGGTTAATAGGACACTGGTTTGTTTATTGGTGGATAGGACACTAGTTTGTTTATGGGTGGATAGGACACTGGTATATGGGTAGACGGCACACTTGTTGGTTTATGGGTTGATAGCTCACTGGTTGGTTTATGGGTGGAGAGGACTCTGGTTGGTTTATTGGTGGATAGGACTGGTTGGTTTATGGGTGGATAGTACACTGGTTGGTTTTATGGTGGATAAGACACTGGTTGGTTTATGGTTGGATAAAACACTGATTTGTTTATGGGTGAATAGGACAGAGGTTGTTTTATGGGTGGATATGACTCTGATTGGTTTATGGGTGGACAGGACCCTTTTTTGTTTTAGGGTGGATAGCACACTGGTTGGTTTATGGGTGGATAGGACTCTTGTTGGTTCATGAGTGGTCAGTACACTGGTTGGTTATTCGTGGACTGGGACTCTGGTTAGTCCATCGGTGGACAGAACACTGTTGGTTTATGGGTGGACAGAACACTGTTGGTTTATGGATGGATAGGACTCTAGTTGGTTTTTGGGTGGATAGCACACTTGTCGGTTTATGGGTGGACAGGACACTGGTTGGTTTATGGTTAGATTGGAAAGAGGTTCGTTTTTGTGTTGATGGGACACTGATTGTTTTATGGTTGAAGGGGACAGTGGTTGGTTTATGCCTTGAAAGGACATTTGGTGCTTTCTTCTGTGTGCTTTTTTGTAGTTGAGGATAGGACACTTAGGAAATTGGTCTTACATGGAATTGCGCATACTCTTTTGTTTATTCTCATGAAAACTAAGAGTGATTGTGCTTCTTAGACAGCAGTGTAGCTTTTTCGAGAGGCAAATGGCGAGTGTTGTAAGCGGTTTCAATTTAGCTGCGGCAAACCTCGCGGTTTATGATCTTTCTCAGCTGTTACGGTTTTGAGTTTTCTTGTCTGGCTAGTGACTGATTTGCTGACTTTATACCGGTTATATGAAGCAGATTGTGGGACTTCCGCTATTCGAATGAAACCTTATCAGTTAATTTTTAGTTAATGTGAATTTGTTATGATTAGGTAACCAGGATTACAGTGTTTCGCGTTTTTAATTTAACTAGTTCTCAACTGTATAAACATAAACTTCCATAGGGTTTGAAATCAACTTTGCTAGGAAATTAAAAACAGATCTAAGATTGATTTTTGTGAAAATGTGTCTTTTATTTAGGTTTTTGTGAGACGGGTTTTCCCCAGCCCTTCTGAGAAATGATTTCATTTCCCCTTTTTGAAACAGTTTGCGGTTAAGTAGATTTTCAATCTGCTGCCTAAATTATGTTGTATATATTACGGAAGAAGCCAATTCAATTTCCCTTTGAAAGTTATCTTTAGTTACACTCAGATGCCAAAACTGACAAAATATAAAGCAAGTTTCTTTGGAAGGTACGCTCTGGTCTTAACATCTGACTGTGAGCAGTGCGGCTATTTATGGTTCGGGTTAAACGTTATTTCTGTCTAGTTAACACTCCCCACCTCTTCCCCTCTCACTTAATTCAACAAGATACTGTCAAACATCACACATGCTTCGAATGCTTCAGCCTAAATAGTTTTATTTTTCCGTTTTCTAGAGTTCTGATTTTAGGAATTTTCGACGGTTTTTCATTGTGCGAAGTCCATTTGGAGCTGGTTAATATTCAATTTCTGAGTAACCCCCCCTCCTTTTGCCACACCCCAATCTAATAACCCCGTCCCCCTCCAAGAAGTCCAAAACTAAATATGCTCCTAGAAGCTTAGAAGAGAATTTACGATAGGTCAGCTGAAAGTTGACTTTTCTTCCCTATAGTTCAAACATCCTACATTGCCGCTCCATATGACTTGGAACGAAGTTATTGCTGGACGAGAACAATTAACATTGTCCGCGATTTGGCGAGGGTAGGACCTCATGTTACTGGAAAAAGGTAAGAAAAGAAAAGAGAAATATACACGAAGACAAAGCGTGAAATTGTTTTTTATTTTGAGAGGGAAGGTTGTTAAAAAGAAACCGAATTCTAATGAAAGTTGTTGCGCCTTTTATTTTGCGAAAACAAAGTCACACCTCGTAGTCCAACGCGCTGCAAGTCTGACGTCACTTGAAAATGATTAGAATAACAAATTTTCTTTTGTCCTCACAACAATGAGTTCAACATTCATAAAACTTTATTCTGCGTGAGTGTTAATTGGAGAATCGTGGTGGCTCAGAGGTAAGGTCCCCGGCCTTTACTCTGAACCAGTGGGTTTCTCTGGCTCGCGGGTCGAGTCTAGCTTTCGCACTAGTTAGTTTTTCGGAGAAAAAAAAAGTTTCCATTTCGCGTAGTTAGGCATGTTTGGCATGGCCTCCAGGCCCTGGAGGCTTATTTTATTTATATTGTGCCCGGTACCTTTGGGCCCTTAAGTATAATAAGCTTTCGTCCAAAAGGGGTTTTGCTGACTTGTACAATTTTTTGTTGCCCGACCACTATTTTTTTTCTTAATATTTATTTTGTTCTTAATGTTTCTTTTGGTAACATAGAACTTTAATTTACAATTTTCTCTTATTGATTTGCAGCAATCTAAATTTAAAAACCTTATTCAAACAATGCCGGTGTCTTACATTCGTGTTTCAGACTTCTTTTTTATTCAATATGTTTGAATCAAACAACGATTGCAAATTATTTAGATATTTAGAATAGTACGTGTTTAATCGCTGACAGATCTTTGATCTCCTTTTAGCCGCAGGAGAAGCGCTTCACAACAAATTGATTAAACAGCAGAGCGGGCATAAATGAGTTTGGACCTGATGACAAATACAGCTTGCAGTGAGTGTAAAATTCATTTGTTATTTGTTGTAGTGTTTGCTATGCTTTGGATTTTGTTTCTTCATAAACTACAATTAGCTTTCAAAATTGTGTTCACAGAGTTCCCGCGGCTTCTTAAAAAGTCCTAGCCACTTTCACTTTTGATTTTACGTTTTGAAGGCCTTTTAAATGTCTTAAATACGCCAAAAAAATTGTTTAAGTTCTACAAGTTCTTAAACTTTGTTCAAAATAAATGTTGTTTCTTATTGTCAAAGTTTGAAGATCGGGTTTTGATGCAAGCAGCAATTTGTTCCAGGTTTCCATTCAGCAGTCGACCCACGCCGTTCATCGCACGCAAAAGGGGCGCGTTACTTTCTTGTTTAATGCATAAACTATTGTATTACGATGAAGCAGGAGTTAAAAATATAAATAATTAAGTTGGTTTTTGAACAAAAGTTGAAGAAAAATTAACTGTTAAATTTTCCGAATTCGGAACTTAAAAAACCTTAAAAAGGTTTTAAAAATTTTAAGTTGTTTGCTGTAGGAACGCTGGTTCAAAATGTCGATATATTTTCAAGAAGACTTTGACTCAACGAAGGCGAAGGTCTGAGATTCACAAAGTTGCCTTTTCAGCGCGTTTTAGAAAGACTTTATTATGCGAGTTGACAAAGGAATATGTGGGGTTTACATGATTTTCAATAAAATCACACCTTCATAACGATTGAGAAAGCCTTCATTAGCTGCATTGACAGAGGAATGCATGGTGTTACATGATTTTAGAAAAAATCACATCTAAAAAGTTTACGAAAGACCTAATAAGCAGAACCGACAGAAAAATGCAAGGCATTCATACGATTTCGCAGGGTAGTACCACCCAGGGAATATTCGAAACAATCGTGTAAAAGCTTAGCCAATCAGAGCTGTTTAGAGGTTTATCACTATTCATACTCTTTAAAACTATATTCAGCTTCGCATTCGAATATCTTATCAGTATTACTCCAACCTCATGCTGTGCTGTTGTTGCCTTGGCGAAAAAGACCAAGTTTTCACTCAAACCAACGTGGTAAGCCGCAGAGGTCTAATTTATAAGCAAGAACAACCTCATTGTGAATTAAGCCGCTTTATCGGATTTTGAAGTTGCTTTCTTGTACAGTTTCTCAAGTGTTTGCATCTTCTCTTGTTTTGTTCAGTATTTGTTTATTGGGCGTTGCTTCCGAATGATAAAGTTTTCTTCTCTCGCACAGAACTTGCCATTGACTCGACAACTCGGATGAACTTACAAGGTTGGTACAGTTTACGTGATAAGTCGCTTCAGTTTGTTAAACAATGTCATAAATTTTGGTGCTATTGTCGATGTTACATTGTGCGAAGTTGTCTGACGAAGTCGTAAGTAGAGATAGTTTTTCCTTCTTGAATTGCTGGAACGTTTCGTGGTTGTCACGACACTTGTGAGTGTAAGAAGTTTGAAAATTATCTGTTCCCGAAATGCCCGTGTTCTAAAGAAAATCAGTATAGTCTAAAAATTCTCAAACTTGTTAGGAGCACTAGATGAGAGACTATAAACCAAGTTCTCTAAAATTGTTGGTAAAAACGTAGTTCATACCAGCCGGCATTCATAGTCATCAGTTTTGTGGTCCTTAACTTCACTGTTTTTTTGTAAAACAAACTCTCGTATGTTATATGATTGCGGAACTTAAATTTTCAATGTGGATATCCTCGAAGTGAATCGTAAGAGTCGGAGACATACCAATTTGTGTTTCTTCCTTGCTTAGGTTAGTCTCCAGCATAATTGTTTATTACCTCGTTTTTTTGTTGTTAAAGAAAAGTTTTATCTTCAATTTTGTTTGTTGAAGGGGAAAAAAGATACGATAAGGATGGTTTTATCAGCATTAGCCTTTATTTAGAGTAATTGACGCGTTAATTTTTGGGTAGAAAATGAGAACTGGCGGTTCTTGCTTATCAGACAATAGTCCTTTTGAAGTTTTTACTTTCTGTAATTTTTTTTTATCGCCTGAAACTCTTCGAAAACTTGTCCCAACCACTATCTATTTATAGAACATTACGGAAATTTTAACTGGTACATGAAAGCTTGAAAATTGCTCTGAGCTGCAACTACGATGGAATGCTTTGCTCGAGGACTGAGTTTGACCCCCTCCGTTCATGATTAAGACATTCGTGCAATCGGATTTTGTCCATTTTACAAAGCTAATGCCCAGTCTTGTGACTTTTCAGGTTGGACCACAGATGCATCCGCTGTTGTAAACCAAAAAAGAGGAAGATGGAAGGGAAGAATGCCAGCGAATGAAGAACGTTTCAGTAGCATAGTTGTAAGATATTTCGTATGACATAGGTTTAAGAAAATTCGCTAAAATTTTCGAAGAATTGGTTAGAAACACCCACCAGTATTCGATGAAAGTTGCGTAATACCACAAATGCAAAGCACCAGTGATATTTGTCACCCTCATCACATACTGGTGGAATTCTTCACTAATTCCTTGAGAACTTGTTGATACCACAGTTACAAAAATTTTTTTTTTCACAACTTACGATGATTTCCGAAGAATTACGAATCTCTCTGAAAATAAATTTGAAACTTTCCAAATATCTCTCGCATATTTGAGCACTTTCCCACGATTTTTCAAAACATTTCCGAATGATAGTTCTCAGTAGGTTTCCAGAGATTTTCTGAAGATTTCCGAACTTGACATTTCGAAATTTTCCAAAGACTTCCGATTGGTTCCGAAGACTTCCGATTGGTTCCGAAGACGTTTAGAGATTTGCCATACTCTAGCAGAAGATTTTTGATTGTTTCTGGTTTTCAAGTCGTGACCCCTTTTTATGAGCGTGCGAGTTTGTACAGTAATGAGGAAAATTTAAGTCGATAACCAATTAGAACCCAATGTTTTTTGTAAGTGGTATTGGTAAAGTTAAATTTTAGTTTGTTTTTAGGGAGCAGGTTCAAACACGTTGCCGAAATAGACTCGATCTACTCGTCTGATGAGGCAAATTCTGCGGGGTGACCCCATCTACTATTTATGCACACGCATTTTCGTTTTACAGGGGATTAATAACATTTTTGTTACTTAAGTTTTTCGAGACAAGTCAGACAAGAATATTTCTTTTCAATCCACATTGACAACTTATCTTGGCGATTTTTTGATATACTATAACAATAAAAATGTTTAAATTTGAGGTTTAGCCTTTCAAGATATAGCAGGTGGCATCCATCCTCCTCCCTTCAACGGTCATTCAAAAATGGTTCTCTGTAGAAAGCACGTGTTTGAACCTTATCCCAAGAGATTCTTTCACTACACCACCACCTTTTCTCTTTTTCACTTTCTTTTTTTTTTTCTTCATTTTTTCTTTTTCTGTTTTTCCGTTTTTCTTTTTGGATCTAGTAGCTTTTTGAAAAGGCGACAACCAATTTGTTTTCATGGAGTTTAAAACCCCTATTAGAACCAGGGGGCAGTTGACCCCCTTTCCTATTTTTCAAAAATTTGAATAAAAACAGTTTGAAATATTGAACTTTGATATTACAGAACAGCGAAGACTGAATAAAAATTGATGCATTTTAGAACCTATTTTCTTAAAATTCCTCCGATATTATTTATTAAGTGTGAGTTTACATCAAATATTTTGTATAGTTGTAATTTTAAACTCGTCACGTTGACGTCGAAATGTCTTCAGAATCAAACTGCAATCGCTAGAACTTTTATGACAATTTCTAAAAAATACTGCCGGAGCTTGACATCTAGGGAGGGGGGAGATTTGAACCCTCCCCTCCCTTTACACAGTCTGGGTTCAAACACAAGTTACTTTTCTTCTCATTTCTGTTTATTGTAGACTTTCCTATCCTTTCTTACGCTAGTTATTTTTAGTTTCCAAATTCCCCTTAAGTTGCTAAAGTCATGTGAAATTGAAATTTCAATTATTTGTGTATTTGCTCCTAAAATCGTTTATCGCAAGTTTTCACTGTTACTTGAAGAGAGATCCATACTTTTCTAGTTTTTCAACCGTTGGTTTTCATTGAGTTTTGTGACCATTGCAAGCTAAACTAGTGAAAGACATAGCACTATGTAGAAAATTCCGCATAGTCTCTCGCTTTTCAAAATTATATTTTCTTTTCAAGAATTTTAACAACCAAATTTATAATCGCAGTAGTTATTTTTCTTAGTTAGACATTAAGGGCTAAGCCCGAAAAAATCTATAAAGTTATCAAGCAGGTACGATTTACAGAAAATAATTAACGTAAACATTCTTCTAAATAAAGAACTTAGACCAAAGTTGTATGTTTCTTTGAATTGGGGGACACTTTGCAGACGAAGATAGGGACACTTTGCAGACGAAGATAGGGACACTTTGCAGACGAAGATAGGGA
>JAOBRG010366782.1:0-12110 GCA_027574985.1 Umimayanthus nakama | reverse complement strand
AAATATTTTAACTACTATTGTAAACCCAAACGTTTGTTTTTGAGTGTTTTAATAAAGACATTTATTATTATTATTATGTAAAACGTCTGAACGTTCTGAAGATCTATGCAGAGAAACTTGATTTATATATACAAACCAAATTATTAGGTCATGCACAAACGCATACTGTAAATTATTGATATTTTCTAAAAAACCTTCACTTCAGGCGTGTTTCCCTGCGATACCAATAGTTTGCACGCTCACTTATTTTTGTATTTGAAATCAGGATGGGATGCAAGTGATTGTGATCAGGTATTTTACAAAAGTGTACAGTGTATTTCATTGCTTTCACACAAAACCGTTTATACAATTGGAAACTTAGATCAAATATAAAAAGTATGTACAAAGTTTCAGTTCGTCAAAAATAATGGGGAAAATGAAGGCGAAAGGAGGACAGAAAAATAGAAAACACGTTCAAAATATAGTTGGCAAAGTTAAAAAAAATATAAACACGATGCCTTCAAGTAAAGTTCAATTTTGTCTTAAACGATTTGCATGCAAAATTATATTGTTTTGTTGTCTAATTTAACTGAATTCAGGGCCACGAGCCCTTCAAACCTTAATTCAGTTTCATCTGTATGTTATTTACAAACTTAAATGGTGGCCCATAAAATGATAAATGCCAGCATGTAAGGACAAACATCAGCCAAGATAAACTTTTAAATTTTATGGACAAATTGGGACTTTGTAAACTTTAATAGTAAATATTTAAAAAGTCAAAATTTGAGAAAGCATAGCGTCAAAAATGGGATGCCATGGAAACAACTTACACCCTCGCCGCAAAATTGTTCAACAATCTTGTTCTCCAGTTAATTTTGGTAACAGTCACTAAATTTGGATGGTATTACTTAAACATCAAGGAAGTTATCAAAATGTGGAAATCGGCGCGACCACTCTTAACCCTCCCCCCCCCCCCCACCCCTCCGTGTCCGAGAAGGGGTGAAATAATAGTAATTAGTTTTGTTTAGTCAAAATGGTATAAATAGAAAGAAGATAAAAAAGTTTTAAATAAAAAGAAGGCAAAAAGGACAAACAATGAACACCAAGTTATCGTAACTTGGGGAATGGTAGTTTCTTTTTTTAGATAAGACAACAAAAACATCAAAAACTTAGTTAATTATTACCATTTCCTTGCTTGTGGCTTTATTTTATTATTTAGAAACGAAATGGACAAGATATATAGACGCCTAACCGGATTTTTCGCCTTTGACTTTTGTATCAAAGAGTTAATAATAGATTAATGAATACAACGGTTTTAAAGAAAAAAAATCATATTGAGACGAAATTAAGTTCCGAAAACATCATTTTTTATAAGAACTAGTAACTTTCGGCTCAGCCTGGGCTGTTTCTTAAATTTTTTGCAAATTGAGCCTCAAATTATTCTTACATTGTTTTTTTCTTGGTAATTCCACTCGGAGCAACACACGAAGCTAAAGATAGGTGTTTGCTATTATTTCACCCTACTATACTGATGCAAAAAGTTTGAAACTGTCTATTCAGTGTCTGTGAACGTTGCGAGCTTGCTATCAGTATCACTTCTTCAGCGCTCGATGACCCAGCTAATTATAACAGGTTTTGGTTTACATGTACAACACATTCTGTGTACAAGGATTAAATAAGTTTCTTACATTTTTCTGATCAAAATTTCAGCCTGGTGACTGTTTTAAGCTTGTTCCTACATTTTCGGCAAATCTTACCTTGGCTGTTCTTATATTTTTGTTCTTACCCAAAAATGCGTTTAAAGCGCTCTAATTTTAGAATAAATTCTTGTTTGATATATTACGTTCCAAAAACCAACTACTGTGTACTACTCTCCGCGAGTCCTGTTTTCTTATGATAAAAATGGTGCTGCTGCAGCTTATGCAGTTTCGATATCAACTACTTGCGATTGGTTGACAAAAATATTAAACAAGTCCATTCATTTTACAAGAACCTTTTTATACGAGCATGCCTAACAATCAAAAACATTCTAAGAACATACTCAAGTTTTGGATACTGCACAAGATCCTGAAAACATTTTTTTCTTGCGTATTTTTCATCACTGCAACATTACTAAAACATTTCTGGACGGACCTTGTTAAGTGGATTCAAAAACACTAAACCTATGAAAACATCATTATGTGCAGTGCAACATGCTTGGGCCTAAAATTGTCAAAGAAAATAATTTAAGATTTAATAACGTTTAACACCTGACAATACCTTTTTACTTGCAAACGTCACTAAGTTGACCCAAATTTTATTTGCTACAAACAAAATCTAAAATCGCTATGTCAACTGGAGATGGAATCTGCCGTAAAAGAAAATAAAACGCATTAAGTAACAAAAAATGGAAGCCCTTGAAGAAATCGGAAAATTTAGAAATACCTGCTAAAATCTTACTATGTATTCATTTTCCAAAAAAACTAGGAATTCCGTTAATGTTTAGTTTAAGGTTACCGCTCACCTTGAGCGGTGTTTCCAGTTTCCCCTACGTAACTCCATTAATATGCATCGGATACCCACAAACCTATATATCAATGGAAAGCTTATAAAACTATCTAAATGATGGTGGAAAAATTGTTTAAACAGTTTTGATTTATAAACGAATGCGAGCATCAGAGTTCAAGCTGTTTATTTCACTTCTAGACGTCAATGCGGCTGTTAGTTTCAATTTCAACCATTTTTAGTTTGTTTATGAGATTCAGCACAATTTTTACTCTAATTCCGTCTTGGCGATTTTTAATTGAATGCGTCGTTAATTTTTTACAGGTATTTGAAGAAAATTCCTTATTTACAGCGTACAAAACTACACTGTTTGAGTTATAAAAGATTATTGGAGCGGAATTTCAAAATTCGCCAGGACAGTTTTTATCTTCAGCCATTATTTTATGAGCTTGCCAAATTTGACGGCATGAAGTTAAAAATTGAGGGAGCATCGAACCTTTGCACTGTCGTAGTTTTGGCTAAAACATGTTTCGAGAAATTCACTCCTCACGTCATACAATTTCACTTCCGGTAAAAACTCTCGTTCGTCATATCTTGCAAACTATTAGACGTATTGAAAAACAATTTTTATTACTACAAGTTCATTTAATTTAGATTTATATTCTGCAAAAAACTCAGTTTCAATGTTTTGATCCTTTCCAACATGAACGGTAACTTTAAGATAAAAATAATTTGTAAAACTGTAATAAATACGTGAAATAAATCCTACATGGGACTGGTTTTACTGTCATGAAACAAAAAACATAACATAGACATCACTGTTGGTGTTGTGAACGTCAGGGAGTACAAGTTTATTTTAAATCATTTTATTTTTTATGTTCAGGTATTTCTTGCCGGCCAGGGTAGCGGAAAATTTACTAAAGTTTATTTCTGCTTACAAGCGGTTAGTTGGCCCAATACTAAAATAACAGTTATGTTTAACAAAATTTAAGAAAGACCGTTCAGCCTCAGCTTGTGAGTTGCATTACCCAAAACTTCTGGCCAAAGCTAAGTTTTCCAGGATCTTCTGACTTTCCCTAGGCAAATTAAATCGATGAAAAATATCCAACGCATTCTTTTACGTATAATCCGTAGGTTATAATTAAGATGACACTTCTTGAATTAATAAAGATAAGTGGCTTGTTTTGTTTCCGTTCATGAAAGGAAAAAGTTGGAAGGGAAGGAACACGACGCAGTAGAGTGTGAACGTGTTTCAGCATCAAATAGTTCAGATTTTTTGGCTCATTTGAATTTAAAAATTAGTTGCACATCAAAAATATTTGGAGATGAAATTTGACTCCAGCTATGTGTTTTATGCTCTTTGATAATTTTAAAACACGTCAATGTAATTACAGGATATTTTCGGGCTTGTCGTAAGTCATTCAATATTAAGGTAAACCGACAAGAATAGAGTGAAACCATGCACAGAAACACAGAAACGGTTTTAGTAAACGAAAATGATTTCAAATAAAATCGGATTCAATTAGAAAAAAAGACAGCGTTTTTTTTATTCATGTGAGACAAGCAATTTTGCTGATTTTGATGTCAGTTGACATTCTTAAATTTTCTGATCAACTTCTTCTAATTGCGAAGACAATATCACCAACGAGTGATGTCTACAATAGAAATGTGATAGTTATCTCGTTTAAAAAGTCGAGGAGTTTTTTAGAACTTCAGAGGCACTATTAATACATTTTACAACTGCAATATTTGCTAAAACCAAATGTTTTGTCTGGAGTACAAGAATGAAATAAAGGTACCATTTGATTTCCTAGCAAGGGTAAACCGTGTTTGATAATTGTTCCAACAAGTAAACAGCAACCCATGTGATCTCACCTTGACTTGCTCTGATGTCTTTCTGGCTTATACAACGCCACTCATCTTTTGTGTAGAAGAATCCGGGAGTACCAGCAAGGTTTGCAGCACTACATAAACATTTACAGCCTGCTGGATCACCTGCGTCGACTGCTCCGTAACCGATACAGATCTCGCTTACTCGACTTTTATCGCATGATTTATCAGGAATCGTAAACGTGTCTTCTTGAAAGCCTTCTCTTCGAAAAATTGTGATTTGATCTTGAGAAAGTCCACTGTTGAATAGCGAGAATAGCAAAAGTAATTCAATGCCTACGAAGTTAATTTGTTTCAAATATTTCATTTTCGCTTCAACAGGAATCTTTGCCGTAGTCATGTTCTGCACTCTGTCAGTCGATTGTGACGAATGTTGGAAACAAACTCACTTGCCTTTCTATATTGTGTCATAACAATACATTGCCATGCATAAATGAGTGTTCCAAATAAGGAATACAACACACCCACACTTATTCTTCCGTTTGCTTTCGTCATTTTCTCGATCTACTTTGATACACATCCAGTTCATACTTCTTTTCTGACCAGTTAACCGCACTTTTTAATTTTTTCGTTGCACAAAAGCGCGATTACGTAAAACAACGTTCTTTTACTTAAACCTACCAGTCAATAGCATCATCACGATTGATATTATCACTTTCATCATCATTGTCATCATCATCGCCATCATCATCACAATCTTAAACACGACACCACAACCATGATCGCCGCGTTACCTCTATCTACATATGCAATTATAAGGATGAAACCTTAAGATCAAGCAAAACTAATATTTCTTTTTTTTCCATAAAACCTTTTAGCAAGACGTTTTCATGAGCATGCGTTCAAAAGATTTTACCCTTTTTGCGTTTTTAAAACAAAAGCAAAGAAATTGGCATACAATCAATCGTACCTTTTCAAAACTCGTTAAGTAAGAAGAAAAGACCTGGCCTGTTTAAAAAAAAACGAAAATTGAAACTAAGGTAACTTAGGTAAACTCTTCGTTGTTCTCAAGTTTAAAACAAGAATCGCTTTGTAGAACGAAGAACGAGTTAGCCTTATGATCAAAGTTGTTTCAGTTTCAGATTTTTTCCTAACTAAAGCAATTCTGTTTCAGTTTTCCAAGCTTTAACAGTTTTGTTTTCTTGAATAATAACAATTCTGAAACAATTCGAGGTCAAAAAGGATAGAAAATTTAACTTGTCACTTGTATCAGAAAATTTGAAACAACTACAATTCAACTTCATTTAGCAAATGTTGTAAGTTGTGATTATCTTTTTCCACTGTTTTAAACTTGACAACTTTGACTTAGCTAAAACTGAGGAAAGTCTGAAACTGAACAACACATTTTTTATCAAAACAATTAAAAAAGAATCAATCCTCTCTTCTTCTCAAACAACAATTAACAACTCAGTCCTTGAAGAAAAACATTGATAAGCCCAATACTACTGTAAAACAACGAAGTTACGAGGTACAATCAATTTCAGTCAATGATTGAATGAAGAAGTTAATACGAGATCGTTTCTGATTTTCTTTTTTCCATTTTTTCTAATATTCTTAACTGCAGGGTCATGTGTTTGGAAAGTGGGATAAAAAAAGGAAAAGTGTTTGGCTTTATCTTTATTCCTGTATGTATAATTAAAGTATTGACTAAGCTCTCCGAGAAAAGTCAGTTATGTAAGCTTAATTTGATTGCCCAAATCAATATGTACAAGTGAGGAAGTGCACCAAATCGCTGCGAGGCTTAATTTTTTTTTCCTAGGTTAAAGAACAACCAGACCTAAAATATGTGAGCGAAACGAGCCCCTTCAACAGACACTTGCTGTGTGGTAGTAGCAAAAATGTTCACACTGACCTTTCACGAAATAAAAAGATAGAAACCCCCATGGCATTAAGTGTCCGTGGTTTCGCTTGCGTCCCGCCCAATTCTGAGATTCTTCAAAGGAAAGATGACGCGTTTTCCTCTACCTACACCACTCAATAAATTGACAGTACCCGCAAATAGAAAACGTTTCGATCCAAATATAGTTACATAAAGATTGACCCGCCCCTTTTCCTTGTCACACCCTTACCGAAAATCAAGTTTTGTGGTATTGTTTTTTCTTTCTTATGTAAAGAAGACGATATAAAATTAAGTGCTTATTTCCGTGAGCCAATCTTCTTGATTCTTCGCGAATGTTCTCTTGTTTGGAAGTAACACACTGATCTTGTAGCAGTAAGATAGAAAAATAGAAATTACGTTTTGTAGATAGTTTTAAAAGTTGTTACGGTTTGGTAAACCATGTTTACAACAGATAGAAGTACGTTGTTTAGCTAGAACAAAAAATACTAGCGAGTCTTCTGATGTTGACAGAAACGTTACCAAAACGTTACGTCACGAGAACAACAATAAAGAGATGCAGAAAATGCGCATTGTGGTACTGGATGTACACTCTCTACCTCTCTACATCATATTGCTAAACAAAATAAAAAGCATTTATCCCGAGAAATTTTTAAGTTGTGACTCAGTTTTGACAATATCATAACTGGTCGAATTTCACCGTTAAATAACAAATATCAAGAAAACTCTTAGACAAACTCAGATAGTATCCTTTGTTTTCGCTCCTGCAGGTGCTGCCCTTACGTTATATTATTTGTCTAATTCCCAAATGGAAACATTTTTCAAGATAATTTGTCAAATATAGAGCTCTTATGTTTGAATATTCAACGTAAGCTGCCTTGTAAAGTCTCAATTTTCTTTCTTAAATAAAAAAAAAATAAAGCAGGCTTTTCATTCAAAGGAAAAGAGTTGGTCTTTTTGTTGAAATAAATATTCATTTTTGCAGTTGTACAACACATGTAACTATGGGAAATTTTAAATCATAGTAGTCACAAAATTGGTAAATAAATATTTCTAAGCAGGTTTATAAAACTAATTGAGCTGAGCGGAGTGCATTTTGGTCACAACTCCTACGCTTGTATTTAAAATTAAAGAAGCACGCTGCAATATTTCGATTTGTCTATGATTTTAGACAAAAATTGTATGACACAAAGTTCAAATGCAATTTAACTATTAGTAATTTGAAATTTTAGTTAACGTATGAAATCGGATGGCTGTATTAGATTTCTGCTTTGATATTGGTTACTCAAAACAGAGCAATTTATACCCGTGTCAAATACAGACTAAAAACAATTCAAAAATCTGAAAACCAGAATCACCAGTGACATTAAAATGGATAGAATTAATTTGTTAACCAGTTTTTTTGAAAAAAGAAGTACGTTACTTAAAGCGAGAGTCTCGAAAATTCCTCACTTTAACCACAGTGTACAACCCCCGATTGTGGGAAACCACACAATTGCCATTATAATCAAGAAAACAAATAGACATTCTAAGTAGACATAAACAATGCATGTATTTTTATAATTTTGTTTGCATTTTTTAAGGAAAATAGGAAAGTGCAGTCAAACATACCGATAATTTATTAAATGAAACTTATCTAAGCTTCCTTCTAACTATTATAGCTTTGTAGTTTGTCAGGGGTGTTACTGTATGAATATATTATAGTGACATTGTGTTCATGTGTTGGCTCCTTGAAGAGACGATCAACAATACAAAGAAAGCATGTAATAAATAGTCGCTTGTACCTCTTCCAAATGAACTGACACTTTTGATGTTTTAAAAAAATGCTGATCAGATTTACGTCAGGACGTGTTTGCAGCTTCAAGATTCCAAAGCTATATCACAAAGGCTGTCACTATTTAAACTTGTGAATGATCTTAGGGGCGTGTTCCGAATAAAATAAAGTTTTACTGAAAATATTTGGTAAAATTGTTTGGTAACAGGTAATTTATACTCATGCGTTCAGCAACACAGACTTGCAGGCACTTTCCAGAGAGACAAAACACTCGTTCTGGTAGTTGTAATAACAAGAAAAGTAAAAATAAGAGTAATGGTGGTAGCGGTAACGGCGATGGTGATGGTAATGTTAGTATTAAAGTGATGATGATTATAATGAACAGTGATCGTGATTGTGATGGAGGTATTTTTTGATAATTGTAAGAGGTATTTTTAACAACATACTGGAATTAGACTTGGCTTTGACTCGATTTGGAAGGATATAATTCCTCTCGACACGTTCGAAAGACCGTCGACAACTTTTTCCTGAACGACAAATGTGGAACAGTAAAACAATGAAACTGTTTATGACGTAAAAGGTTAAATAATTTCAATTTTTTGCACTGTAGGCTTTACCTTTCTTGGAATTAAAAAGGTGAAGGAAAAAAAAATAAAACGTTGTCCTCACTCAAAATCAATAACTGTTATTCATTTTTAGAATATATGGTAATTTAAATTTCAGAAACAGAAAGTGTAGATACCATCGGTGCCCTTAGTATCATTGCCGAAGCAAAATAGAAGATCTAAACATGACACAGCTTGAGACTAACTATAACTCTGCTTCGCGAGGTTAGAGAACCCATTATGCTTTGCGAGTTTGGTAGTGTGCTCAGGCAAAAGTCCAATCTAGTTTGAGATAGCTATAAACAAAAGCAACCCGCAACTTTTCATTATCCATTTACACTCGTAAGATTTCCTTATAACAACTTCTTATATTTTTAACACTAGAACTTCTGTATTTCTTTGTACAAATAAAAAATCCGTTGACATAAGTGAAAGAAAACCTGCAACTTTCCAATCAGCATATCCCGTACTCCTGCAGGTCAAATAATGTTAGTTAAAGAAAACGTTATATACTTGTAAATGAAAACATAACGCTGAAATGGATTGCGTAAGTTATCTGATAGTATGCTAAAAAACAAGTTGATCAAGAAGGTGCAATTTAACACAGAAAAAAATTGCAAGCTTGCTAATCTATTGTCTTTTGTTTTGAAAGGGATGAGTGTGCGGCATGATTGAGAAGAATAATTTTCTTTTTAAAGGGCCAACGTAGAATATATAAGCAAGGGTGAGCCTATTTGATAATACAAAATAGCACATTATATCGTCATAAATACAGACGGAGTTAAGACAAATGACAGTAAAACTGTACTTAACTTCAAAAACCTAATTTTAGAATGGAATAGTGTTAATGAAGTTATAATGTGTAGTGCCTTTACTTCTTACTGTTATACTGAATGAAGCTTCACTGGACGGGATAACATCGTCAACAATCTCGTTATTGTTTTGTCCCGAGTCACAAAAGATAAAAAAGGACACAGTTATCTTTTCCTTTTTTCCTTTCATTGCTTATGCTACGATTGTTTTCATCGTGCTTCGCAGCATTTATGTCCTGTTTAGATAAACCGAAGTCGTTATCTCTTCCTTTGTCGTGATTTTCCTGCCTTTAGGCGAAATCTCTTTATGCTGACTCGCGTGGCTGAATTTGATCTGGATGTTAATGGAGCTGAAAGTACCACATCGATCTTCCGCACTCACAGACAATTAATTTTTTAAACATTTTCTTGAACATGAAGTTCCCTCGAAACTAAAGCAAAAATGATTATTATCCGAGTGAAACTACTTCTTTAGAGCAGTTAGACGAGGGACGGTTTGGAACTTGGTCTGGGAGCTAATGTTTGTTGTTCATTGCGCAGAAACCATTTCATATGTTCTTAGAATCCTAACGATGATCGGCTGCTATTTCAGTTTAAAGATGAAGGGTCATTTTTAATACGAAATTATTCGGAGGTACTAAATATTTTAAGAACACTAAACTAAACCAATAAAAACAATTACCCCAAATAGCTTGTTCCAGCTGATTGCAAATGCAAATCTTTTTGACCTTCTTGTTTTTAGTGCTAAACTGATGCAAAATGAATTTTGCCTTCGGCCGGAATTAATGTCACAGAACTAAATATAAATGTTAAAGTTTTAGTTTTAGTTTAACGGCACCGGCGCAAAGTTTGTCCACCGTTTTTTTTCCTTTTTCTTTACATTGTTTTTTCTATGTTTTGTTGCAAGTAATGCTGTGGCGAATGGCAATCACAGCGTTTTTCATCTTGTCGTTTTGTGGCAAGTTTTTTCAAAAAAAAGCCAACCTCTTAATATTGCCCTCAGGCTCAGGCAATATCATATCTGTCTATGATAATCGATGACATTTCTAAATATCTCAAGAGCATGGTCGCGTGGATCTTTGTCTGACAAAGTCGGTTAGTTTATGCTATCAATTTGTACATCAGAGAACTACACTGAAGCTAAATATTGTCACTTTTTGAACACGGTTGACGTCTGTTTCATAAGCTTTTTTGCACTAGTTTTGAGGGATTTTTAAGGGTCATTTCCGGTCTAAAAATATACCGGCAAACGTGCACCAATTACGCAGAAAAAGACTTTGCTGGGTTATTCGATCATCGTAAAACGCTTACTACATATTTTTTAAGGTTCAACTGAGTCTTGGTTTTCTCAAAAACGATTAGAGGATGGAGAAGTTTGGAAATTGGTCTGGATATAAACTGCGTCAAAACCAATTCATATATCTTTGGAATCCTAACCATAAACGGTTGCTATTTTAGTATTTTCGGGTTTTTTGTGAAACAGATTACTTTTCTCTGTACAGTTTAAAACTGCTATAGTATATGTCACGAGATATAGTTTGCTTTTCATTGGGGTGAAGATTGTTTTCAACACGAAATTGCGTATAAAGGCTGAATAACTACAGACCACTTAACCGAACCAATAAGGATAACTATCTGCAAATAGCCTTGTTCTAGCGGTCTTTCTAACCTTCTTGCTCTCTATTTATCTAACTCTAAATTGATTTAAAATGAATTTTGCCTTCGGCCGGGATGTAAATGTTCAAAAAGAGGCTATCGTAATGAAAATGAATAATCGTTTAGCGCGTTAAATACACACTTACAGCTTATTCGGCTATGTGCATTGACTATTCTGTATCAAATGCAAGTTTAACTTACTCGACTTCTATCGCACGACTTATTAGGATTTGCGAACACGTCTTTTTGAAAGCCTTTAAGTTGTGATGCGAGTAATCTTGACAAGTCCACTATTGATTTAGCAAAACTTAGCAAAAGTTTTTCCAAACCTACAACATTAATTTGTTTAAAACAATAATTTCAATTTTTCTCCTACAGAATTACTTTCTTTCCTACTGCTGCTGAGCTTCTGCTTCGCTCTTGCTCTCCTGATCCCTCTTGGAAACAGTCTTGATTGACTGACTAGGCCACCCTGTTGAAATAAAGGTTTATCTATCTATCTATCTCTGTTTGTCAGTCAATTGTGGCAATATTTGAAAACGCGCTTGTTTGCGCTTGTTTATTATGTATGTCAGCAATACATTGCGCGTGCATAAGTTTTGATTAGTGCCGCAAACGGAAAACATCTCTCTCACTCACACTCTTCCACTTTGAAAGTATACCCACTTTCATATGTTTTTCAAGCATATATCTTTCTTGTACTATTGAACTACTTTTTGTGATTTTTTCCATTTTGTAAAATCAAGAATGTGTCAAACAACATTGTTTTAATCAAAACTATCCGTCTTTATAGCATCATCATCACTGTGCTGCCACCACCATTTTTGAGCATTATTTGAGGAAAGATAGGAAAGCGCAGTCAAACATTCTGATAATTTATGCTAACTTTTTAACCTTAGAAGGCATATGGGGGGAGGGGTTAATTTTTGTTCCTCGCTTTGGCACAACTGTTCTTTGTTTGTTAACCCTAGAAGGCATGAGGGGGGGTCAAATTGAACCCCCCTCGATTTTTTTGGCTTTAAATTTTTATTCTTTGACCGATTTCCAAAAGCTTTGGCACAACTGTTCTTCGT
>JAOBRG010366760.1:0-12110 GCA_027574985.1 Umimayanthus nakama | reverse complement strand
TACGCGTAAAGGTCTATTTGAAGTATTGAAAATAACAAACGAAAGAGTCGCATCAAACCAAAACGAAGTAAAAAAAACTTTTAACAAGTATCATTGTAGTTTTAATACACGCTTTTTTTAACTGAGAACCAGTAAATTTCGGCTCAGGCTGGGCTGTTCTTAATTTTTTGACGATTTCAGCCTCAAATTGTTCTTAAAATGTTCTTATTTCCTGATACTTTTAAAAGTGAATTAGTTGCCTGGAAAAATTCATGTCAAATGGCACTAAGAAATATGTGTTTGAAACTGTCAATACAGCGCTCGCAAACGTGACGAGCTTGCAGCACCGGATGGCGATTACCAAGCTAAATTCTGACAAGTTTTGTGTCCATGTACATCTAAATCTACGTACATGGAATAACTAAGTTTCTTAAATTTTTCTGATCAAAATTTCAGCCTGGTGGTTGTTCTTAGCTTGTTCTTAAATTTTGGGCAAATCTCAGCCTGGGTGTTCTTATAAAGTTTGTTCTTATATAAAAAAAAGCGTGTATTCAGTCCAGCAATTTAAAGTCCCTGATACATAATCGCATATTCCACTTCTTCTTTGCCAGGGCTGGCAGTTCCGCTGTTATCCAGTTTCACTGCAGCCTCGGCCTGGGCCTGGTACTGAGTAAGCTGTATGAGGAGCGTTTCAGGTAAGCTAGTGCCAGTCTCTGTGAATACCCATCGCACCGGTTGATCTTGTACCGAGAGTTTGCAACGAGTATATTAAATCAGATTCGTGGCAGCTCCTACATTCTCAGTGAGGTTTGGTCGAAAGATTTTTAATTTTATCTTTCAAGCATTACGAATTGCTTCTTTATTTGTTATTTCTTAACTTTCACCTTCCTTCTGCCTTACTGTACTGTTGCTTGATAGTAAACTTTACTCTTGATTATTTTTTGGAGCTTCTTACTTTATTATGGATACTTTTTGAGTAGTTTAAACATTTTTCTAGCAAGTCTTAACTAAACGAACAATTTCATGTATTCTTTTTTTTCTTTTATATTATGCTCTTGTCAAATTTATCATTGCACTTAACGAGACAAGGAAAAATGTTAATCCTCCTAGCTAGGTGAATATCGTAGTCAATATGTTTCTGTAACAATTACAAATGAACTGCTGAAAGTGAGGAAAGAATTTAGTAGTTACAAAGCTTCCTTACAGTTCTTTTGCAATTTAATTAAAACAAAAATAATTTGTTAGCATATGCACGTCGAAAAGACGCTAACTACGAACCAGTCTACTAAGTATTGTTATAGGTGTTTGGCAGTGTTTCTGTACAACTTGATTTATTTGTTGTTCATCTATTGCAGCGACCTTGCTGGAAAAGAGGTGAGTGCATCGTGGTCGTTATTCTTGATTCGAGTCGCTCGTTTTAACATTTAGCCTTAATACCTCTATCAACATCCTCATGTTCCTTCAATACACTCCGCGGTAAGAACCAGTCTCCACCAATATTCTGTAACATATCTTTGGAAATCGTTTTAATATACACGAAAACTTATTAATTTTCCCGATAAAGTCCCACCAATTTTTTGTGTTTTCAGTTCTATTTGTCATATTGATTGCAAGGCTAGGAGTATAAACTAACAAAAGTCAAACGTTTTTATAGTCTAAAAGAACCAGCTCCACAAAAATCATGGAAGTCACTCGGTTTTGATACGGCATAAGAACTGTTTTAACCAACCAGAGAATAACTTATTGCATCTCGCTGTTTCAACGATATCCTAATGTACTTTAGTCACTTGAAAGAAGTTTTGTCTACAACCTTTTTCAAGTGAGAATTTCTGCATCATTTCTTCATTGCTCTAGTGGCTTTTCTTACTTTTAAAACAGTTGCCGACACAATGAAAGACTTCTTAGCTATATTGTATTTTGCTCCAGTCGGCAGCTATACTTTAGGCTAGTGTCTTAGGAGAAGATATACTCTACCCTAAAACAAATGGATAGAGTATATCTATATCTATATCTAGACTCCGCAGCGATGATTCAGATTTCAACTCTAAATGTGATCAAATGTCTAATTTCTTCTCCGAACGCGGCTATCCTGACAACATTTTATCTAATGCACTCAACCGCATTCAAACCCATTTGTTCAGCGTACTCACACACGCAGATAAAACAGTTTTTTTCAAAACTAGTCTTCCAGTGTCTAGCCTAGAACAGGCTATTTTGCCGCACATATACAGGCAGGGGAAGGGAGCGTAGTATTTGAACCCTTCGCAGGATTTTCAAACTGGTTGATAACCGGCACAAGCCTTTTGGTATGCATTCAGTGCTTAAAGTCAACCCCATGTTCAAGTAACTGCTTTCAGCTCTAATTTTCATAAACTTTAGTTATGCTTCCAGACTATTCATGTCAGGGTTGCCACGGTCCTTGAAAATCCTTGAAAGTCCTGAAATTGGCCAAAGAAAATTTCAGGCCCTGGAAAGTCCTTAAATTTTGGTTGTGGTCCTTGAAAACCCTGGAATGGACAAAAATTTCACCTCTAACGGTAAAAAATGATAAAACTGAGCTGTTTGTCATTACCGGGCATAATACCTTCAGTGTAACAACAAACGAAAATAAAAATGGTGGCTCCATATTTTTCCCCAGAAGCAAATGCTGTTAAGCTCATTGCTGTGTAATATACAGAATAACAAAGTATTTTTTGGCTCAGAAGGCCCTTGAGTTTGTTCGTATCGGTCCTGGAAAGTCCTGGAAAAGTCCTTCATTGAATTTCAAAACCGGTTAACAGTGGCAACCCTGTCATGTGCATTGAGATACGTCGACATGTGGGTCATGTAAAGGGAGGTCTGTCAAACAACGTTGTTATTCTAACCCGTCGGTAGGGTTATCTTCTGATGTCCACAGCCCTTGACGTGTTGGAGAACGTAGCTCTCTCAAGTGAACTAGAAAACACGTAAGTACAAAAGTTCAAGTAGAGGTATTGTGGTCGCCCTACTGCGCGTCAACAGGAAAAGGGTCTCCTGAAGCATGCCAGAGAGACTAAAAATTACTCGTTGATTTTCTCCTAAGTTTCGCGCTATTTGTAGGAGCTAGTTCGATGATCATTCTATCACATCAAAACTAGGATAGTATTTCATGAGAATAACAAATAAAAGAGGCTTAGAAATTGAACTGAGCGAAACGCCATATGAAGTTTTTTTTCACTGAAAAAAACGACTGGCTTTCTAAAGCAACTGCAGTTAAAAGAAGGCTGAAAGAAGAACACTCGAAAAGAAAAACCGTTGTTGTCCAACAGATGGCTAGTTTTCTGCGTTAGACTTCTTTCTTGTTAACGGCGTAGATATATTTAACAACTGTCCCCCGAGGCTGAGGTGAATAGTGAAATATATATATTCTACCGAGCTGCGAAGCGACAAGGTGAATAATTTTCACTAGGCACCGACACTGAGGGGGATAGATGTTTTGGTATTAACCAAACAGGTGGATTTTGTGTTAGCAGGAGTAGCTTTTTCGTTCATTTGACGAATTTCTTCTTCCGTGACAGAGGCAAAACGAGCCGCAATTTTAAAAAATTTGTCTGAAGGTGAATATCCTAGGATACACCGTGTTTGATGAACCAATCAGAGTGCGCGAAAAAATGCTGTCCACCTGTTTGGTTAATACTAAATATGTATGTATACTTCTGTAAGTATGCGTTGTAATCTTTTCAAGAAAAATGTACGTCAAAGACATTGTAACTAGTGTAAAAACGAAACAAAGATGTAGAATAATAACCATGGTTGCCACGGTCCTTGAAAATCCTGGATAGTCCTGGAATTGGTAAATTAAAATTCCAGGCCCTGGAAAGTCCTTGAATTTGAGTTGCGGTCCTGGAAAATCCTGGAATGAGCAAAAAATTTTACCTTTAACTGCAATTAATAATCAAAATGAGTAGTTTGTCACAACCAGATATAAAATTTTTGATGTAACAATGTATGAAAACCAAAACAGGGACCTGATTTTTCTCCAGATTCAATTCTTGTAAAGCTCATTGTTAAATTAATTTACAGAATAACAAAAATGTTTTGTAAGGAAGGTCCTTGATTTTGCTTGAAAAGGTCCTGAAAAGTCCTGGAAAAGTCCTTGAGTTTCACGGCCTGTTAATAGTGGCAACCCTGAATAACATTGCTGGAAAGGAGTGTTTTAGCTCTTCGTTGTTAAGTTTTCCTTTTGGAGATTTGTTTATTGATTTTGAAGCTGTATGTTTAACACTGAAGCCTGTTTATTGTTGCCAATGGCCGTTGTAACAAGAACCAATGGCTTGTCAATCTGTCCTCTTGCTCTGTATCTTCCAGTGAAGGGGCAATCTTAGGAGTTGGAGTTGCTTTGGTCTCCCTGTGTAAGGAAGGCTTGGTGGACTCGAGGGTCCATGCTACAGCGATGCACCATAAGCTCAGGGCCTTGCTGGTGGAGCATGAAAAAGACCCTGGACTAAAGCTGCAGGTACTGTGGTATCATGTTGAGCAGACCAATCAAGTTTGGAAGCTGTAAAAAAGCTCTAAAAACAATGCTATTTTGGGTTTCTGTATACGTTCAGCCGTACATTTTAGTATGTAGTTTTTTAAATGGATTGGGATTGGGACCGAGGGCAAGGTAAGGACGATGTCAATACTATTTTAAAATGGAAGAAAAGGGTGGGGTACTGATAGACTAATAGTGTCCTTGTTACAAGAGGGAAGAGGACGTGTTATCAGCAGAGAAGGTAGAGTTGGGTATAGGTGGTTGAAATCGTGTATATTAATGTTTAGGGGTTGATGAATACACTACTTGTCAGATAGGGAAAGGGGAAATTGTAATCTGTCTTGCACTTGTCACAATGAACGTTTTAGAACATATTTTACTATGAACACTACAAACATTAAAAGTCTTGTATAAGCGTGAAGTAAACTTAATTTTTGACATTTATATATAATTATTTGTTTTCTTACATAGTCTACAATTAAGCAGTCTTTGATATTGATTTTAACGAGAAAAGTCTGTGAACTGTACAGCGAAATAGCCGTCGGTTTGTTGTTGGTAAAAGTAGAAACCGTTTCACACCATCCCAAGCATTCTCACTTCTCTTTCTTCTTTCCTTCTGTTTTTTGTTCAGTTTTCTGTTTGCTTCATCTACTGGTCTTCACCCAGACCTGGTTTGAAGGTGACTCACAGCGTCTGGACTGATTTATTTCCAACCTCTTTTTATGGTGCATCTCTCTACTCCAACCCTCCTTTTTGTCCATTCCAGCTCAAAAAGAGTTGATCATATTTTCTCTTTTGAGTGTTGTTATATCGGAAAGGACAGACGAATGGCCTCTCAGCATAGAAGTGTTGTGGGCTTTTTTATTTGTTATTTTAAAACATAAAATTTAATAGGGGTTAGGAGGTGATTTGAAGAAAAATAAAAAGCAAGCTAAAGCAACAATATATCTTTTTGCAGAGCTTGAGTTTCAAACCAAAGCTGATAAAACATTCCTGCAGCATTTGAACACATGAAAAAAGTATTACATCGCACACGATCACTCACACCCGCCCTCTCTAATTTTTTGGAGAGAAATGAAATGAAGCAAATTTTTCAAGTTATCACGCCCCGGCCTAAGGGCTATGGTCAAATACCTTGAAATTAATTAACTAACCCAGGGTTGAAGTGCTTAGTCCTAATAAGGTTACTTTAGAGACATTCGACTTTGGCTGATATATCAGCCTGGTGTAACAAAGGTTCTAAGGAATGTTAGAACTACGGAATTACATGTTCATAGACTATAAAAATCGGTATAGAGTTAAGTTTAAATTAGGGCTTAGGTTTTAGCCCACGTTTTAATGACTGGTTTAGGCTGCCATTTCAAACCAATCTTTCTCGAAACTGTGGAACTCTATTTAGAAACTGTTGCAATTAGTGAACTATTTCTTGAATTTATATGGTTTTTAGTTTTTTTATGTGTAACCATATTTACGGGGTAAGTTACAAGAAAAAACATAGACAGGACATTCGTAATATTAATCATTTTTAAGTTTAATTATTTAATTTATAATTAATTTTAAATTTAGCCTAAGCCAGGGTTAATAAAATCAGTTTTAAAAACCAGGACAAGGGCATGTGCTTGATACGTTTAGTGCAATAGGAATATGTATCCAGCTTTAAGATTCAGCGAATTTAAGTTCTACAAATCCAACAACTTTAACACAATAAGTACTTAGTAAGGATTTGGGCCCAAATGTTGAGTACTTTAGAGTAATGTGTTCTTGACTCGTCGAAAACTTAAGAGAATGAAATGCTGGTTGTAAAATCTGCTTCCAGGCATAAAAATACCGCAAAACCTCCAAAAAGCCCATTTATTAAAATGCCCTTGGATACGCTTCTGTTCGAGATTACTTTGCTAGTTTAAGATCTGAACTTCTTTTCGAGATGAATGTTGCAAATATTTAAATTGACTACTTTCAAACAATGAGCAAGACAAATAAAACTCAAGAAAAACACGAACTTTGTTGTTTGCTGTCTTGAAAAGAGGTGAAGTTCTTGGGCTTCTTTTCGAGATTACGTTTGCCATGAGCTTCTGGAGTTTTGACGGTATCGCTGCATTCTTAAGGTTTCAAATAAAAGTTTCTCTTCCATTTTTGATTAATTCATGGTGTGAAACTTAAAGATCTCCAATATAAAGTATTTTAGTGATTCGAAACGTTTACAAAAACACCGTCAGAAATCGCCCTGTACACAAGTAATAATAATACTTTTATTATTTCTATAGCGCTTATTCCAAATTGTCCACGAGCGCTTTACAAATTTAAATTCAATATAATTTAGTTAGCAATAACTAGTTTATAAATTATTATATAAACCTATATTAAAAATAACAGTGAAATAATTAAACTTGAATTTAAATTTAATATGGAAATATCTAAAAATCTAAATACATGTTTGCATCTTTGTGTTATAAAATGCAGTTATAATCAGTTAAAAAGCTCTAAGATTAAAAATACGCTCTTTTAAATAGCTCAGTTTTAAGGGCCTTTTTAAACTCTTCTACATATTCTAACAAACTCAGCTCTAATGGAAGCGAGTTCCAAAGATTGGGGGCACAGACGGAAAAGGCCTTGTAGCCATCGTCTTAAGCTGGTAAGCCTGGGTCTTGAGTAAAGGTTTGTTTGCTGATCTAAGGTTTCTTTCTGGTCTATAAAGTTCTAAAAGTTCATTTAGGTAGTCGGGTGCCACTCCATGCACAACCTTGTGGGTGTACAAGAGAATCTTATATTCAATGCGCTGTTCGACTGGTAACCAGTGCAACTCCATCAGCACTGGGGTAATGTGATCATGTATCTTCTGGCCCCTGACCTGGCTTTTTATACATCCTCAGTACTTGTGCATGGGCGTCTGCTGCTTGACAGTGAGTGCATTCCATGCTGGTCTGATATCAGTTGATATTGCTTCCGAGTGTGTTGTAACAGTCCACCAGCTGCTCCAGGGACACCAACAAGTGAGTGATCTGTTATCGGCATGTATTTCTGCTAATGCATGGTAGCAATACAGTTGGTATAGCTCCGCTTTCTCAGTGACTTCATTTGGTAAGAGGTTTGTTACAGTTACCAGTAAGTTTCGCCTTCCAAATTATGTTAGCGTCCGTGAGCTTTATCTGAAGATTTTTTTGGTAGAGATCAGGTCCCTGAGTTTGCTAATAATTCCCCAGTTGCTCAGGTAACGGTGCTGTTTTTATTTTTTTTCTGTTGACCTTGTCGTTAACTGTTGAAACTGTTGATCGTATTAATAGACATTCTCCAGAAGGGCCGGCGACCGGCGATTTTCTTCCTGTACTTAACCAGTTCACACCGATGTAGCAGCCCCCTCCCCCCCGGCTTATTCCGTTTTCACTGCATCATTTAAAAATAAGTAGCATAAACAGAACATATATAAGGAAACCTAGTTAGCTTACATAAGAAAACAGTTAACTACGTACTAACAAGAAAACTAAGTGATTGAAGTGGGGAAGGAGAAGAAGGGAATATACGAACTATTCGAGCTTGTCCACCCAAAGTGCAGTCGCCAGTGTTGCCCTGCCCCTTCTCCCACCGCCAGGACGAGGTGGGGATAAAAAGGGAGTAGAGAATAGATTTGGGCCATAAACTAAACTTTTTAAAAGTGGTGGAGCATAAGAGCTGTTTGGAAGTGTATCCCATATGATGGGGTTGGGGTGAGACTTGTATATGGATGGGATTTTGATCAGCGAGTGGGAGGTTTGAATGCAGATAAAACCGTTATGCTGTTGATTTTCAGTTGATGTTAATTTGCAGTTATTGATCACATTTTCGACATTTTCTTGTTTCAGTTTTAGAGTCAAGTATGATAGTATTTCTAGATTGGATAAATAAAGCCCTAGTGATCGGGTATTAGATGACGTTTTGATTAGACTGTGGGGTTTTACAACTTCTCGCCTCGCTCGGGCCGTTCCGGCGGAGGTTAAACAATGACTCCTGCATTACTGTCTCCCTCTCATCGTTGTTAAAAACACTCGAACCTGCTTTTCCAGACAAGTGGTATGTCGCTGCCGTTTGGTCTACTGCTGCACGGCTTAGCGAGGTCAGGCCACCCAGGAGTCCCCGAGCTCGCCTCTCATCAAGCTAATGTGTGGAAGGACTGCTTAACAGACCAGGTGAGTCGATCTTCACTCACGCCTAAGGCCCAGGTCAAACGTCGAACTTCACATGTGCCAAATCTTATGCAAATGAAGTAGAACAGTAGAATTTACTCACTAGCATTTGATTCGGCACATGTGAAGTTCGACATTTTACCCGGGCGTTGGGTAGATTTTTTTGTGCATTTGATAAACACTGGATAGTAAATTTGTAAACGTTCTTACACTAACTGCAATTTTTTTTTTTGCCAGAATGCGCCAACACTGCAGCGTTTGGCCGCTGTAAATGGTTTGCTTGCGCTGTTCGGTTCAGAGCAAAGATTTTTCCAGGTAAGTTGAACCACATAGTTTGCGGACAACCTTCGCGGGGGCTGATTAAACCAACTCAGTTGGTCGAGTTGTAGATAAAAGTTTTGATGTGTTATCTTCATTTAGAGGCCTCTTAAGCTATGTTTACATATTACAAGATAACCCAGGTTAGTTTGTGCCATGTAAACAGGGCTTAAAACATTCACTGTTCAGGCTGGTTACGCATTATTTTGGCTTGTTTGAAAACGGAGATGAGACGAATAAAAAGATAAGTGTGGGCTTAATAATAGAAATGTTAATTTTGAACCCTGGTTCAAACATGTTAAACTCGTGCAATATAGTGTTTCACTCCATCGCTCTTGTTTCCAATAGGTTGACTCAGACGATTCGGAAATTGATGTTGTTAAAGAGAATCTAGCAGATGTCGTCAAAATTTTCCTAAAGGTACTCCCTGTGTTTCCAAAACGCTTTAGTAATCCTTGTTCTATTTACTGGCTTTTAGTTTGGGCATTTCTAGCCATTTAACCACAATAAAAATATCCTGCTGTAAAGGGTGCAAGGTCTCTTGTAGACTGCGAGCTGTCCCTTTATTTTGCTATTTCCGGGCCGGGAATGGAAGATTCCTCGGTTTGGCCGTGTGGCGTAATGCAGATGGGGGAGTGTGGCTAGAGCAGAAATAAAGGGATTGCAGTCTTTTCATAGTAGTTTTAATTTCAAGTCGCCACAGTGACTAGAAGTTCCAATTGCTCGCTCGCGGCTTCGCCGCTCATTGTAAAAAACGTGAACAATTTGCTTCAACAATGGTCCTTAAAAATTTTTGGAACTGCTTTTAAATCAGAGATAAAATTGTTTGGGAAAACGACATTAAGAAGAAATATATTGTAGAAAGTTTCCGCCGGTGTAACTGGCTTTGTGAAATATCTTTTACCAGATTGTTTCAGGAGCAGAGGATATAGGCGAAGCTACAAATGTGGCGTGGTTACTAGGACATTTACATGACGCCTTGTTTTCGAGCCCTGTGACTAGAACCAGTGGTAAGTTTGCTACAATTCCACTAAACATCTGTGAACCTAAATGTCTCTTAAATGTTCAAGTGATTATTTGATATATTAACATTAGGAACAAATAAAGACTTTCCTAGAACCATTCATATTCATGCAAATTGATTTGTCAAGTTTCTGGGTTTTTTTTTACCAAAACCTGGTTCGGAACTAGGAAATTCTTATCTTTTTTGCTCCTTAATTATTGACTAGTAGTACGATTAGTATCTACAACCCCCAACAAAAGTACTGAAGCACCACGATATCCCCTTTTCCATTTTTGTTGTTGTGCGGCGCAGAGATCCTAGAATAGGTTCATTAACCAACATTGTGTTGTGGAGAGGGGGAGGAGATGGGGTGTTTCAGCCGGTTTCTTTTGTCGGGGATCGTAGAACTCGAGCTATCATATTCTGTAAATATTTCGTCAACGAGATAAAACTGATTTGTTTATCTTGAGACAGCAGCAACTCTACTTTAACAAATGTAGTTTTAACACTAGCAAACTAGTCTTTGCTGTTTGAGATTCTAAGAAAGAATTCCGTGTGTTTACAGTGGCTTGTATTTCTACTCACTGACAACTCTTGCTGTATCTTCTGTAAAGTTAGTGGTTGCAAAAAGTCCATCCAATTTTGTCGAGCCGCTTCAAGCTAAGCTTCTTCTATACTCCTGATAATCTTTGTCAACGTAATGAAGCATCATCATCATCATCATCATTTATTTTGTCATTTTTGATGTATACATTTTACAGAAAAATAAATAGAATTAATGGAGGCAAGGAGTCCCCAAGAAACCAATGGGCTTTTAGTGAAGGGAACACCTCATTAAATTAGAATTAGTACGTTAAAAAAAGTATTGGACACAGGTATGCGAGTCATTTATTTTTTAAGCAAAAAGGATTTGAATTTTTTTGAGAAGGAAAAAAGGCTCGCCGAGAAAGTTAATGTGGAAAGAAGAGCATTCCATATCTTAGGACCTTAAAAAAGGACAGTAAATTGCTTGGTATTGGTTCGACATTTGTGAGGACGAAGACTGGTGGCAGACCTAGTATTGTAATTATGGATTTGACTGCTAGTTTGAAATAAATCAAGAAAAATGGATGGAAGCAAACGGTTATTTACTCAGGCAATATGTGGTCTTCTTGTACTTATTAGCTTAAAATGTACTATCAAATATTCGCCAATTTAGTACTAGCAAACTAGCAAAAACGGCTCGTTAGTGAAGTGCTACCGTCTTTTAAGCAGGTGACGAGCTTGCGCACACTGTACTGCTCCCGATTTTCGTTTATTATGTCAGAATTGTGTTTGAGTAGGTTCAGACCCCGGTTCACATATGCAGTTTCAAGTTTAACTTGCAGGGCTACATTTTCACGTTGAGACACGCTTAGCGCCGTAAATTAATGCCGGCCGCAAATAGATTTTTCGGTCCAAAAATGGCCTTATCGTGTGTACCTCGGGAGGGTAAGTTTTCAAAAAATACTTGCAGGACAGCTCACTCGGGCGAATCAGCGCATGGTACATAAAACAGTAGAAATAATGTTGTGACTAAAAATAAGCAATTTTAAATTTTATATACCACATAATTAGTCTTACAGCTTCTTTAAACACCCGCACATTCATTAACTTATTAATGTAATTTTTGTTCAGGCAAATAAATTTGACATCCTCTCTCCAGTTCCACCCAGTTACAGCTTCCTGCCTGACAGCAGTACTCTGAGGGCCATGTTCGACAGTTTGGTTCTGGCAGGAAAAGCAGGTATACGTCTTGACTTGTAGGTAATTCGGAGTCAATTTTTTACTGTTTGAAACGAAATCTCGAACCTTTATAAGAACGAAAACTCACCTCAAACGGCATTGGATCACACACTTCTTAGAGGATCCGGCCATTTTTTTTCTTCGTGTTTCTTTCTCGATCCTCTAAAAAGTGAGCCTGCCCGCAGGCTAACACAAGACACGATGACAATCCCACCATGATGCATGTTAAGTTTATTTCAGCATTTCTGTATACGTTGGGTTTAAGAGAAAACGAATGGATTCCTAAATCGGCCTGTCATTTATACACGGAGTGCAAATAAAGCAGGCGCGTAGGCAGCATTTTTTGCAGGGGGGTGCATCTCAAATTCGAGCGGACCTTGTGTCAGCAGTCCTTAAA
>JAOBRG010366749.1:0-12112 GCA_027574985.1 Umimayanthus nakama | reverse complement strand
AGGCCCAGGAACTCCAAAAAAGCCCAGGCGGAATGGGGTTAAACGAGAGATTTCTTCAATTTTAACAGATTGAAACACAAAGAGCTCATTACACAAGCTGTGCAGGAATTCTTCAAATTATACCTTCAAATTGGTTGCAGTGGTTCTGAAAACTGTCTCACAAAACTGTAGAATGAAACTCCAAGGAAATTGCACTTTTTGTTTGCAACAACAACAACATTTTAATGCAACCTTATTTAATAACAGAAGTTAACAGGGTTAATTGAATAAAAACAGAGATCTATAGGTGCTGCCTACCTGCATTAACCACAAGGGTTATACGAGTGGGGGTAGCCAGTACTTTTGATTTTTAACTGAATAATTTAACTGGTTGGTAAATAAATTAAGGCAAGAGCAAAACAACAGTTGTACATATATGAACAATTAAATAAATAAACAAACAAACAAACAAATAAATAAAAAAATAAGTAAAAAGTTACAATAATACAGAAAAGTATGAAATAACATATATATTTTTGTAATTTTATAAAAACACACGCACTGAAGCTCATGCTGAGTATAAGTTAAGAACAATCGGCTCGGGCTCAGACCCTGGATCAAATCCACTTGGGTTTTCTTAAAAGGAACCTTAAAAATTAGATCCATCTCAGTCAAGAACGCTTCATACAATACTCTCGTCCGCCCCAGCCTCGAATATGCCTGCTCTTTCTGGGACCCGTAATCGACCAACTCGAGAAAGTTCAGCGAAGAGCAGCAAGATTCGTTCTGAGCGATTATGACTATAACTATAAGTCAAGCGTAACGGAAATGACTAAACTCAGTTGGGACTCACTTCAAGTCAGACGGTAGGCATACAGATTAGCCATTTTCTATAAAATCAATTATGGCTTAGTTGCCCTGGGTGCTGCACAACTTGGAATGCAACGACAGCAAAGGGCTTCGAGGCACACGCACTCGCTTGCGTACGAAGTACCTCTTTCACAAACAAATTACCATATGTACTCCTTCGTGCCAAGAACAATACGCAACTGGCATGGAACAATTTGCCAGACGCCATCGTAATAGCCCCTACAATCGACCATTTAAAAAAAATCTTTGGGCTCATATTCACAATGTCTAAATGAACTCCCACACTCTTGACACTTTTTGTTTAACTCATTTTTAATACAATTAGTAGTATATTTTATCCACTAGCACGTCATGTATACCTGTATTATTTTATAAATCACACCAGCACTTTGCACTTCACAAAAATCATCTGTAGAGACGGAGAGTGAATAGATGGAAGAAGAAGAAGAAAAAGAAGAATAAACCAGTTTTGCAAGTAGACAAATTTGCAGACAAGAAAAGCTGAAAACTGCAAATTTGCAAGTCGGAAAAGGTCCCTCCAGGGCTTCCGTAGCTAAAAATAGTTTACATTTGGTGTTTTCACTAAATGACTAAAAATGCTTGAAAATTCGAAATTTTTCTAAATGAATGTTCGAATCATCTAAAACCGAACCAAAGATTATTCTAAACACTCTCGGAAAATTGCGTGCAAAATTTTCTAAATACCTAGCTCTGTTCTTCCTAAATTTGTCAGATTCCTCTTAATATCGAAAACGTGTTCAAACATTTGTACTAGCCTAGCCTACTGAAGTCAGTTTTAGACTGAGAGTATCTACTGAGATACTAAAGGTGGGTAGAGATAGCAATTGCCCAAGCTCCACTAATAATAAAACTCACGAAATGCAGCTTTTGGTGCTGGTACACATTTTGAAATCCAGAAAACGAAGAGTTTGGATACGAAAGCTTGTTGATTGTTCAGCCGTGATGGGGCCAAACAGAAACTGATACCGAACAGGAAGCTCAAAGCTTTCTCTGAACTGAGATTCTAAGAAGTCGCCGTATCAGTTCTTGGAACCTGATTAACTTGTCAACTTGTTCTACAGAACTCACATCGTTTGATCTTTAACTGAGGGTTGAGCGTCAAAGCGAAGTATCGGGTGACTATATTGATGGGGCCAATCAGAAAGTCAAAAGTTCAGAGCTTTCTCTGTGTTGCGTTTCTAAGAAAGTCACCATGGTCAGTTCTCAGTGGAACACCAAGTAAACTATTCACTGTCAAACCTCGTACCTTTGATCTTTATTAAATGGCCGTTAAGCCTGAACGCGAAGTAACTTGTCTATCAGCTATATAATTCTAAATTTTGAATACCGCATAAAAAGAAGCGAAAATTCAAACAGTTATTGTTTTTACTGTCTGGCAGTAACTGTAGTATCGCTTGCCTTTCTTTCTTTTCAAATTGTTCGTTTGCACTCTTTTGTTAACATATACACAAACATTGAAATTCATATTTTTATCATCGCACTCTAACCGTGTTGTATCACCTTTTTCCTATCTATTTAATTCTATTTGTATTCTCTTCTTTAATGCTTATTCTATTATGCACGGTTTTTAGACACCATTTAGAGAATTGACGTTTTTCATGATCAAATGTAACTTCCTTTTTTCCGTATATACTCATTTTTTTATATTTCTCAGTATAAAAAAGAATAAATGATGTAATGTTATAGTGAAAGAAAGTTTTAAAATAAAAAAACATATCTAAAACGAAAGCGTTTATGTATGGCGCTTGTATTAGAGAAAGAACAGAGCTGCAGCGACTTGAGCTCCAGAAGTCGTTTTGCAAAGAACCTTCAAGACAAACGTTAACAGGAAGAGCCGGTGAATAAACGTTCAGGGAACAACAGTCGCGTGAAAGCTTTAAAACGTGAGCGATAAACAACCTCTTAGACTTGGTAAGGAAGAACTCTGAGATCAAAAATTATAAGTGAAAACCTACTTTCCCACGGTTGGTCAGTGTACCCTCCAAATATGTGTACTCCAGACTTTACTATGGTCACAGTTGCCCCTTTGTTGTCACAACTGCTGTGGAAACTGGACGATGCCCAACCGTCTCTGGACGCTCGGTAGAGTAAGACAACCTTTCCCAGCTTCTAGTCCTCTTCGGGCAACCATGACACCAAGGTTTTGCTCTGTGCTCGGTTAACAATCGCTGATTCTGATAACGGGTTGGGGGCGAGGATGTCGATGATGCCGTTAATCTGGTAGAATTCTGCTTCAACCAAAACTTCCTTTTGGACAACTTTATCATCTGGCAGAACAAGCTGGTCTGTACGGAGGAAATTCAGGATATACCGGAAGTGCGTGCCATCTCGGTCAATAAAGTAAGCCCCGTCTTCTCTGGCTTTCGTATCAAACCTGCCAGAAAACATTGCGTGAAGCATCAACCCAGGATCTTTGTTGAGTGTGCTCAGGCTTGTGTCGAACAGTTTCCCCCCCCCACGTTCAGTTTTACTGACTCTCCAAAATGGACAGCTTCGAGTTTCTTGGACACGGAGTCGAATGCTTCTTTTTCTTTGCGAAGTCGTGCCGCTTCGTGCTTCATAATTTCGTAGGCTTTTCGTATGTGGCTACCGGCCTCTTCCAGCGATGAACTACTCGGAATATCCATTGCCTCCTCACCCGAGCCGTACTCCGACATCCTTCAAACTTAAATGAAAACTGAGTTACAGCACCTATTTACCTTGGAGTTAGGAACTTAGCCTAAGTTAAACTTTGTAAAACTGTTCAGTACACACTCTACAAAACCGTGAAACCGAAACAGAGTTTGCGAGCCTCTTTTTCAAGTGCGTGTGCATGTCATTCAATGAGTCAGTGATATCACGTGTAGGCCTAGGGGGGAACGGGCTAGAGTTCTTTCACAATACTCGAAGTGGCAAACACACTTTTAAGCCTGATTGCGAGTTTGATTTATATTGTTTTGAAAAAACAGTATTGTACTGAAAAACTTACAAGTAAAAGTGTAGTTAAGAACCTCTAAGAGATGTGACTGTCAGTTTGACTACGCGCAATCATGCGTGCCGGAAATTTAAATCTGTTTGCGTCTTATTTATGTTTCGTACAATTTCTTAACCTTAAAACCTTCTTAAAAACTGTGGTGACCAAGAAACTATTAAATGTCAGCTATTACAACACGTGCATTTTGTGCTTTAATACTTCATTGTTTGTTTTTTTGCATTTCTTTACTTGTTTTGAGAAACATAATACTTCTCAGAACTCGATATTGTTTAATTTAGTAGATGAAGCCTCGGTTTCATGCCTTACTTTCACTTTCGAAACTGTATCGAAACTCTAACTGGCCAAACCATTTAAGTTTTGCAACATAAGACCGTATCAAACGCATTTTATCCTCCTCCCCAATCTTTCATAATGTCTGAGCACGGTTCTAGTGATGACGAAAAGGAAGTCCCGAGCGAATCCGCTCTTGAAGAAGCGAACTCTCGCATCCGTGAAGCGTACGAAATCCTCAGACGCGAAGCAACACGTGTTCGGAAAGAGAGGGAAGCTTTTGATTCCGTCGCTAAGAAGCTGAAAGACGTCCACTTTGGAACTACCGTGAAGCTGAATGTGGGAGGGCAATACTTCTCTACCAGCGTTCACACCTTGAACAAAGACCCGGGCTCCATGTTACACGCCATGTTCTCTGGCCGATTTGACACCAAACCTGCAGAAGATGGCTCGTTCTTCATCGATCGCGATGGCACTCACTTCCGATTTATCTTGAATTATCTCCGTACTGGCAAACTTGTCCTTCCAGAAGACAAGATGATTAAGCGGGAAGTATTTGCTGAAGCGGAGTTCTACCAGATTCATGGAATTGTACAGCAGTTGAAGCCCAAACCTTTCAAAGAATCGGTCATTCTGAGTGAGAAACAGCGGGAGACGCTTGCAACTTGGTTACCAGAAGAAGAGCAGCTACGCTTGGGCGAATTGAAGCTGATATATCGTGCGAGCATCAATGGGTGGTCATCAGGCAACTTCCACAGCCTTTGTGACAACAAGGGTGCGACGATTGTGGTCGTTAAAAGTGGAGCATACATATTTGGTGGATACACTGAAACCTCATGGAATGGTAAGAGAAAGCAACGCCTGCGGGGGAGGGGGTGGAGGGCTGTTTTCCCTGAATCCCTACCTTGTTTATGACTACAATTACACCATTTCCAATAACATGTTTATGACTGTTAAGGTTCCGTTCGTTAAGCGGAGTTTTCAGTTTTCCGTATGTAACTCTGTTAATATGCATCGGATACCCACAGACCTATACTTCAATTCAGGGGAAAGCTAACTTAAACTGCTTGATTGGGACCTTCGTTTCAAGCAAATTTCAGTGACGTCGCAGTCGCCGTTGGCTCGCATGGGTTTTCGAATGAAGTTATCGAAATGATGGTGAAAAGTTTGGTCTATAAACGAAACTGTTCAAACTGTTTGTTTCACTTCTAGACGTCAATGCGGCTGTCAGTTTCATTTTCAACCGTTTTTAGTTTGTTTGTGAGTTTCAGCACAATTTTCACTCTTATTCTGTCCTGGGGGTTTTGGGCCCGGGTCAAAGGTCGAACCTCACATGTGCCGAATCTAATGCAAATGAGGAAGAACAATAGCTTTTACTCAATAGCATTAGGTTCGGCACATGTGAAGTTCGACGTTTGAACCGGGCCTTATTTTACGCGTCATAAACTTTCTGTAGGCATTTGAAGAAAATTTCTTATTTGCAGCGTACGAACTGCCCTGATTGAGTCATAAAAATCAATTGAAACGGAATTTCAAAATTGCCCAGGACGGTTTACATCTTCAGCTATTATTTTGTGAGCCTGCCAAGTTTGACGGCATGAGGTTAAAAATGGAAGGAGCATTGATCCTTTGTACTGTCGCAGTTTTAGCCAAAATATGTCTCGAGAAACTCACCCACCGCACGTCATACAGTGTTACTCAGGTAAAAATTCTCGTTCGTCAAATCTCGCAAACTATTATTTTAAAACTGTTTTTTGACTAGAAGTTAATTTGATGTATGTTTATATAATTTTAATTTGGAAACTTTGATCCGTTCCATCGTTTTAACATCCTATTAATTAAGGTGTATTTTAGATGTGGTGGATATGAAAAAAATATATAAGAACAAGGATCAGTCCATGTATAATTCAGATATCATAAAAGCTAAGTTGTTCAAACATCTATAATTTGTATTGAACGCGAGTACGACTGACGTGCAACATGTCTTAATAAACAAGCTTTCACACAGTATTATTAGACTGAGAAGTAACCAAGGGTTATGGGAGTGCTGCGAGCAGCTACAAGCATTGAAGTAAAATATGTGTACTATATGTATACTGATTGTGGTAAACAACTCATTTTAGGTACATAAATTCCTGCAATCCAATAAAGATGGAAACCTAGATAACTTTTACTCTTCTTTCGTCAAACTTACCGATGGTAACGGCTTTTACTCCAGGCTTCTCCATTCACCCACAGATTTGCCCAAAGAAAAGCTAAACTAAGTTTCCAATAAAGCTATATTAATTCAAATCCTCAGCAACTATATGTCTACCATACCTTCCCCCAAACAAAGCCTTTTTAATAATAATACAGATGTTTTTAGAACATACTGTAAACCTACTCCACATATCTTCATCATTATCATCTTTATTGCATTTCTAAACCACAGGTGACGTTTTTTACAAGTTACATGAATGTGTTTTTAAAACTAGGTTTTTGTTCTTTGACCGCTTTCCAAAAGCTTTGGCACAACTGTTCTTCGTTTGTTAACACATCTTTTGACCCTAATTAGAAGACGTCACGACTGATGACGTCATCATAATAAGTCACGCCACCCGTGTGTTCCCTACAAAAGTGGCAATTTTGCTAAAAATGCGACTATTATCTCCTAAATACTGACAACTTCACTTTATTTCTTACAATTTTGTATCATGAGTTGCGTCACTCATGTTCTTCTGATGAATCATGGATGAATGTCTAAAACTGTTATTATTGTTTTTGTATGTAACGGTAAGAACTGATCCTGTCCACAGTATTGGAGAAATAAAGACAAGTGCTAATACCTCAGTTTTTTTTAAAAGATCGTCAACGCACTTCAGTGATCTGTGATTGCTTCTAGTTTTTTTTCTTTTAGTCTGATGATCGCCCCCGAGCGTGAATCTCGAGTAACAGAATTATAGATAACTTTTACAAATTTACTAGTTTAATCCAATGTGTTATCTCTTTGGTTTTTTTCCTTCGCGTGTAACAATAGATGTCAAAGTGTGGATTATTCCCGTCAACCAATAATGCTCTACTCGAGGGAGCTTGAAATAGTTAACTGTTGTTTGAGATCAAATTTGTAACCACCGCACCTGAAGGGAGAGGGAAACCTCTCCGGTGAAAAAAGCACGTACTGGTGCACTAACGAAAATGTGATCTCCAATAACTGTTTACTATAAACATATATTAGGGTATTGTTACACGGGTAATTTTTAACAAAATGCAAAAGAATAAAAAATACGCAAGGTACACCCCCTCATATGTGCTGTACATCTCTGCAACAATTTTCACAACGAAATATTACAAGGCAAGTTGAAGGAAAAGTGTAATGATCTACTTTGGGCAAAGTTCAATGAATTGTTGAAAGCAGTAAGAGATAGTTTCAAAGCAAATGGGCAAAAGATCAGCGCACGATCTGTTAACTTAAGGCAAATGTGCCGCGTTTGTACTCATAAAACCATATGTTCACCACTACACTGCACACAGCCTAGTTTTGAAGGTGTGAGAGATTCTTCACATATAACTATCATTTTACTCTATCTACAGGTTCCACCGGTCAAACAAGATGCAGCCAAGCTTTTCTATATAGCTTGGAAAATACTTCTGGTACTGGAGCAACAAAAATGGCACTTCGTCCTGGACAAGAAGTCAAGGCAATATACTGTAATAGCAGCTATGGTCCCACTTTTGGAGGTAGCGGTGCCTTTGATTTGTATATTGTTAATGGGCCAAACGGCAGCTACAGCAGTAGTTCCGTTGGTAACACCTATCAGCTTCCCCAAAACTGCACTGGCACTTCCTATTTGGCTGGAGCACAAAGTTTTTACGTAACTGAAATGGAGGTGTTTGGCTTTCAGTAGATTTTTTTTTACTTTACTAGCTGTGGTTCGTGTTCTTAGCTCTGACTGTTTAGACCACCTTCACCTTGTTGCTGTAACTAAGGCATTATTGAATGCGTTTGTAAAACTGTAAGTTTAATTTTAAGGCAATACAGGGAAAGCAGAAATCAGTAGGCGAAGCGACAATCCGGGCAAAAGCAAGTTGACTACATACGGGGGGGGGGAGGGCAACTGCCATAGTTGACCTGACGGGGTGATCGTCCTATCTTTTAGGGGTTGGAAGCGCTTGGGGTGTCTCTTTTTTTTCGTTTTTTTTTTAATATCAATTCTTTATTTACACTACTCATTTTACAGATAAGTTATGAAAAATAACATAGATTTGGGGTGTCTCGGGAATAAAATGGAGAGAATGGTAATTTTTGGGGCCTTCAGTCTTCGACATTTGACCCTGTAAGTATTTGCTCCTCTCATATGAATACTCTACGGAACTGTACATAAACTAGAAAAGCTAAAAACGTTCAAGATTGCTGCTGTTATTCCCAAATTGTCTCTGTCATTTCGGTCTAAAAATGAAAATAGGCTGGCTACTACTGTTACCGAGAAATAATTTTTTTATTTTTGAAGGGAATTTTTACTTGCAGGGGTCTTTGACACCCATTTTGACACCCCTATGTAACAGACCTGGTGGCTTCTGAAATATCACCAGGTTTTTCATAAACGTTTTGCCAGGTCACAAATATTTCAGCAGGTTGACAGAAATTTCTAAATCTCAAAGTTCCACTAGGTCGCAAGGGAGGTTTAATTTTTCACAAGGTTCGTCAATATTTGACCAGGTTTTTTTCCAGACCTGACTAGGGCTCAGGTTGGCCAAAATCTTACCAGGTTGGGAAAACAGCCCACCAGGTTGGGTTTCAACAGGTCTGTTACATAGGGGTGTATTTTGGTAGTTATAAGGGGTGCTTTTTAACAGTTTCGACGATCAACCCCGTCATATTAATTTGGTAATCCCCTCGGACTACATACTGTTTTTGCAGTAAGCAAGATGAATGTTGAATATATTAGTGAGAGACTTGTAGGATTTATACAAATTTTCTTTGTAGCAACCAAGCCCTATTTCCTGCAATGGTTAACTTCTGATCAAGGCCAAAACCTAAAACCAAAGCAGATATTTTTTTTAAAAAATGGGAACTAAAAACCATATAGGGTTTATAGTAGTCGATAGCTGCTAAATAGAACTTGAAGTATTTTATTAATTTCTTAAACTTTCGATCAAGATAATTGAAAACGGAATCAATCAATATTATTTGGTATTGTGAGGTATACCGATTACAGCTTAAAACTGAGAAAGTTATGTTCAGTATTTAGACTAACTTCTGGTATATTAGTAAACGTCGTAGTGAAGATAAGACAATTGATATTTTTGTATTGGTTGTGAAGAGACTAGTTGCTCTAGTTAAATGTCTTACATCTGTATTGGGACAACTGTTGTGTTCAAATTCAATAGAAACTGTGAATGGTTAATAAAATTGTAAAACAAACTCATGTTTGAACAAAGCCATCTTGTCCACTTCATGATCGATCATGACTAAACTAGTTTTTTACAGCATTACGAATATATCAGCCTTTCTGATTACTTTGTCACTGCTAAGCCGAACGTACTGAATAAAAGACAACTCGTATCTTAATATAAAGCAAGCACTCTGTTCGAGTCTAGGCTATAGACGACTGCATGGAGCAATTGTACTCTTAGTTACCCTAAAATACTATTATTGCAAGCCATTGCTTGGTTTAGTGCGTAAAACCTCAAGTGTTCTGCTCCTCTATCGTTTTGTGCTTCAATCCAAGTGATTTTGGTATGGCAACAGTTATAGTTTCCCTTAGAGGTTTTGCCATCGAAAAGTACATCAAAGTGATAGCAAATGAATTCACACATGCGCTGAACAGTTTTCAATCCAATATGATTGAGCAGATATTGTTAGGGAGTAGTCTTAATTATTGGGTTGTGGCAGAGATACAATTTCTGCGAATGAAATGTCCCCAAAATGGTTAACATCTCCCTTTTCTCTTAAAAATTATTAACATCACCTTTCATGAAACCAAAAATTAAGACTCTCCCCGAAATTCCCTCATACAAACAGTCTTTGGCAATGTTTAATACAAAGCATCACTGGATAATAAAATGTTCTAAGTTTCAGAGGCAAGTTTCAGAATAATCAATGCCCATGGAAGATGAACTTGCCCTGCCAATTCTGCAGATACTCCCCGACTTAGTGACATGCGGCACATCCCAAATACCAACTTCAGCATCAACATCAACAGCATAAACACCAACATCATCACCTTCACCATCACCATCATCATCACTATCATCCTTCTCATCATCACCATCAAACTCTTCTTCACTTTCACTGTCTTCTCCCAAATCACGTCATCTCTCCAAAAACTACATCTCCATCCAATTCGTCATCTAGGTCTTCATCTACATCCTTCTTTTCATGTGATAGCTAAACTGTTGGACCAATGTCCTTGCAATGACCGCAGAAGCTACATCCAACTGTCCTCCTTCAGCAACCCCTTTGTGCATTTAAGGTTGTCATGGTACTTCCCAAGGGTGGAGACAGTGTTTCTTGAGCAAGCCACCTCTGTAAAATTCACTTTAATCATAACTTACGCATGTTTGTTTTTGCTTCATCATCACCTTCTTTCATCGCCTGGGTTCCTTCCTCTTTTCTTTCCCTTCAATTCCAGCTCTTTGAGGTGCTGCATGTACCGAGCAGCAAGTTTCTTTTAAACCATTAACTCTTTGCAGAAATCGTTCAATTCATCCTCTTTATCCAAAGTGCCTGTATAATTAACTATATCAAACGTTAATTAAATGCATTCCAAACACATTTGAAACATGAGAAACAATAATCCATTTGAAGCATGAGAAACAACACTTTGATTTTTTTCATATACCTTAACTGAAGTATTTCCGCAATTGAGCCTTTGGATGATAGTCGTTTGTATTTCGTCGTTCAGTTGGGAAAGGGATGTCTTGCCTGCGGCAGCTTTCTTCTCGAATAGCTGTTGCAGAATTCGGACAAAAAGTGGGCTTTTGCAAGGGCGGATCCAGGATTTTTCAAAGGGAGTGACATTTGTAAGGAACGGGGAGTAACTATTCATGGTCTGGTCACCAAAATACGTGAACTGAGAGTTTGCTCTTATTTTTCTTAATTCTTATGTGTTACTGAGCTCAAAATCGGGAGTGACTATTACCCGTTCCACCCTCCTAGATCCGCCCTTGCTTTGATTTCTGGTCAAGGACAGCAGACAGCTAAATGAAGCAGCACAACATGTCATCTTAAACAGGAACTTCCAAGTATTCTGTCTCCTATGATGACAATGCAGCTCACACTCATTGCATTGAGAGCGGTAGTGACGAATCAGTTGTTAAAGTTATTAAGCTTTTGCGGCAATAGCTCAACGGCTGTTGTTGACTGTGACAACCAGGGTGAAGCCGTTCTCCTGGTATTACATTTCATCTTCAGAAGAGGAATGGCGCTAGTTTTAAACATGTTTCAGAGTCATCAGATACAGACTGAACTCAGAAGTACTTGCTCAACATCAGTTACACGAGCTTACTTTTTAAATGATACGAGGTTCAAGTTTGCTTCAGTTTTTTATGAAAAGGATTTTAAAACAGCACATAAAAGAAAACTTTTTTCAATAATCTGATAATAACAATGTATATACGTTAATTTTTCAATAATCTGATAATAGCAACAATAATCTGATTGACATGCCTATATATTTTTTCATATCGGTTGCTATACTTCTATAAGACCAATAATGCAAACTAAATTACTAGGTAATTCATAACATTTATACAGAGCAAGACAATGTGTAATACTTAACATATAAAGCCAAGTAGATCGAGAGTGTTATTGTGTTCGAGCGAAGCGAAAACGAATAGTAATTGACTGGGTTACTTGTGGCAAATGTTCTAAGCCGTAATGAGGGTCTTGATGGGGGTACTTGAATATCAGTTATCAGCTAAATTTCCGCCTAAATATCAGTTATCAGTTAAAATTCTCGATTATCAGTTAACCCTTGATGGCATAAGGGGGATCAAGTTGAGGGGGGCCGCCCCCCC
>JAOBRG010366738.1:2069-12112 GCA_027574985.1 Umimayanthus nakama | reverse complement strand
CTCGTGCTCTCCCAACTTCCCGCGTGCATCCATAACTCGATAGACGCACGCCAAGCATGGACCATTTCTTAATTATATCTAAGTGTGTTGTAGCACTCGTGGTTGTTGAAAGGGCCATTTCATTTCAAAGATGATATGCCTCTCGACGTGAAGCGAAGTCGAGTTCATATACTGAGTACACCTAAAAACATGTTTGTTTCACTTTTTTACGCTAAGGTCGTTCTTTATTCGAAGATATTTGTTGTGTGGTTCTAACCACTAATAGTGACTATTTTGTTGTTCACCATCCAAAAGCAACCTTAGGCAGCCTGATCATTATTCGATGGTCTATCGATGGACTTAAAAGAACCCATGCACTTCTGGAAAAAAAATGGAGCAATACTAGTGTTGTGGTAAATCACCCTCCTGTATCCGTAAATTAAAGTAACTCCCTTGTATAAGTACTTCATTAAAAGGTATTTGTAAAACTTGCCGTGTGGTTTGAGCAATCCACAACGGTTTTGATGTTTTACTGCATGAAGCAATTAGAGTATTAATTTGGTAATTGATAAACGTGTGCTTGTCATTTGTGCATGCACTCTTAATTTCAGGGCTGCTTCGCAAAGATACTTCTTTGCCTACTTTATTGAAATGAAAACTAGAAAAAAATCAATAATGTATGATTTAGAATTTTTCCTCATATTAATTAAGATCGCACTTGTTTGATTCTTTAATGAAGTGTCTATTTTAGATCAATAACTATTGTTGCTTCTTCGTATAGCACACGTCATCGAATTACCACTAGCACTTCGTAAGCATAAAAACATGTGTTCACTGTAAACTTGATGAGGTCTTTTGAACTTAGGTCGTCAATAATTTCCTTAAACTTAGCAAGGCAGGAAACGAATATAAAACGAAGACTTATCACTTAGCCTTTTGTGTTTCCAATCACCGTGACGTTATCCAAATTGCTTTGCTTTACCGAGTGAGCTTTGTTCTTGAACTCTCATACACAACACGGTAAAGCTGCACACACTGAAACCGTTTCACTTTTTTGGCGTTGTATTTGTTGTTACTATCAATTGCACTCGTTTGGGTAAATATTTACACGAATACACTGCCGATTACGAAAACGTGCGCATACCAAACGTGCGTCGAGTGTTCGCGAAGTTAAAAAGATAAAAAATGGTTACATCATTTTAAGATGACATCTTTCTTTCGCGTAATCAAAACAAACAAAAGGCGAAGTTCGTTATTCACAGCCTGCAACACCAAATTGATCAATTTCCGAGAGCTTGCGTTCTTAGAGCAAGACAGGAAAGTGGAAACATTTTACAAAAGGTTTTTCGCGTCATTAAAGAAGGAAGAATCCAAATCTAATATTATGGAATGGTTATGAACCAACCCCCGCATCCCAAGGGCACAAAAACCGTTTGCTGCTGACGTTAAGCTACATTTTGCAAGAAACTCTTAGTGCATTAGACAACTATTCGTAGTGGATCGACTTCGTTTTTCGTTTGGATTTGCAGATTGTTTTCGTTTGTAAGCTGTCGCTTACTAGTGTTTTCGCTGCTAACAGATACTTCATTACCAGACACCTGCGGGACAAAGTTATCGAATACCGTATCTCTAAACGAGAGAATAAACTTCAATAATGAATCGAAAGGTAGGATAAACATTCATTTTCTTGCTTTAACATAGATTTTGAATGCCACGAGGCAGCAGCTACTTGTACTGTTCAATTGTAGCTAAAGGGCGTTTTGAAATTGTGTTACCAGCATGTAGTACAATCTCAAAATATTCAGTAGCTCTATCTCAAGTAGGTTACACCCAATAAGAGGATTATAGTTTTACGTAGATTTTCCGCGTACAATTTTCGCCAGCTCAACTTTCAATTCCATAAAATGTTCATTATTTCATTTGCTTTTTATCTTCTAGTTTTAATATTCTCCTGCTTGAAACAATCTAACTTGTAATAAATGTACGTAAAATTTGAAAAGATAAGGAGTTACTCCGAATTGTTGTTGTTCAAATCAAGATACCAAGACATAAAAATAAAGACTGATCTACAAGATATTTTGCAGATATGCTTTCTGTTCGATGAATATCTTACACCTGTCATGATTCTTGGTCGATTAGGTTTTTATATTTGTTGACACGGCCTCTCGGCGTGTACTATTGTTTGAGTAGTGTATATATTTTCATTTAACACAAAAGTAGTTTTAACAGACGCGACGAGCACTTAAAAGACCATTCCATCTTATGTTCTTTTAATTTCACGGTCTTTTTCTAGTTCATTAACGTCTTACTAGCGTTGTTTCAACGTGTATAAACATGCCAATTACCGTCAAAATAGCCGGCAGTCATATCGAATAATACGGAAAAGTCTACTTATATCACGATTGCTAGTGCCCAGTTTAACAGTACGACTATGATATCTATTGTTTGGACGCGTATAAAACACGAAGTTTCTCATTTAATAATTAATGCAACTAGGCAAAGATTGAAATGAAGGGCAAACTTAGTCTTAAGTTCCATTGAAGAAATATTTAAAAGAAGCAATTAAGACGCTAATTGTTCTGAAAGCAGAGTAAGAGTGTTAGTTTTTAGCTCTAGAAGGAAAGTAAACATGTTGGCGATAGTCAGTGTTACAGGAACGTTCACCTTGAGCGGTGTTTTCAGTTTTCCGTAGTAGCTCCGTTGATACGCATCGGATACCCACAAACCTATTTATCAATGGAAAGCTTAAAAAATTATCTAAATGATGGTGGAAAATTATTTAAAAATTTTGTTTCATAAACGAATGCGAGCATCATAATTCAAACTGTTTATTTCATTTCTAGACGTCAATGCGGCTGTCATTTTTATTTTCAACCATTTTTAGTTTGTTTATGAGATTCAGCACAATTTTTAGTCTAATTTCGTCCTGGCGATTTTTAATCGAATGCGTCATTAATTTTCTACAGGTATTCGAAGAAAATTCCATATTTGCAGCGTACAAAACTGCCCTGATTGAGTCATAAAAAATGATTGGAGCGGAATTTTAAAATTCGCCAGGACGGTTTTTATTTTTAGCTATTGTTTTATGAATTTGCTAAATTTGACGATATGAAGTTAAAAATTGGGGGAGCATTGACCCCTTGCGTTGTTGCAGTTTTAGCCAAAACATGTCTCGAGAATTTCACTCCTAAAGTACGCCGCACGTCATACAATTTCACTTCTGGTAAAAACTTTTGTTCGTCATATCTCGCAAAGTATTAAACGTATTGAAAAACATTTTTTTCTACTAGAAGCTCATTTAACGTATTTTTATTTTCTGCGAAAATCTCAATTTCGAAATTTTGAACTATTCTAACGTGAACGGTAGCCTTAACGCGGCACACACACAAGGCATGTTGTGTAAACCACTGACAATACTTTTCTAATTCGGTTCTCGTCAAGCCATAAGGTAAGTTTCGGAAAACCTGATTTATTTCGATAATCTTAATTAAGTTGTGCTTACATATCAAGACAGAAGTCTAAAAAAATCACATATTAAATTAACTATGTCTGTACCATCAAACAAATTTATTTTCCAATCATATTTCTAAAAAGTAGCTTTTAGGAAAACATTTCTGACATTTCCTCAAGGATATTCCAATCGCAGGGAGTCTATTTCAATCAGAATTCTCACAGAAAAGTCTTCCGATGAGTCTTCGAGGTTCTTATTTTGGAATGATTCTTTCATACACAAATTCCAAGTTTCTCGTTCTTGTAAAAAGCGTGGTCAATTAACTTATTTACAAAATCTTACACATCGTAGAAATGGTACTCTTTTTTTCTTTTAATCAGTTTCGAAACTAATACCCTTACAACTATTTCAATCATTAAATGAATACAGCATGTAAAGCCATCAAATATGCAATCATTAACTGACAAAAGACTTAAAGATGCAGCAAAATTCGCTATTTAGCGAAACAGCGGTTGCAACTTGTCTGCAGTTCGAATCTTGTGTAGTGGATCTCTTTAAAATTGTAATAATATTGTCGGTTGGAGATTTAAAATGTAAGTAGGATTTTTTTGTTATATTTACTATCTACGTTTATAGCAAAGTTTTAGTTTTAGAAAAAAAATTGTTATCTTGTAATTACAACTGGGTTGTACTAAAGGTAATAGCATCAGGAGATTACAAGCGACTTAGATTTAGCTGACATATTTAAGTAGCCAGGTCACGAGGGAATAATTAAAGAAACGCTGTTGCTAGCAGCCCTAAACAACCTAAATTAAATAACATCAATGACAGTGCATACGCACACATAAAAAAAACAACAACAACTAAAATCCACACAGCATTGCACTTTGACTATAAATCAAGTCGGTAATAAGCATTAAGCTTAAAATCATGCGGCTGTAAATGAATTCAAGCTTTAGCAGAATTAAAACAAATACTGAACTTCTCATAGTTTGTTTTGAACTTGGTAGTTAATGAAACTTTTGCTTGCATGTCTCACCAACTTTACTACTAATGATATTTCGAGTAGAAATCAAGGAGATCAATTTAAATTGAAAAGCAGCATTATTGAAAACAGCAACTGTAAAAATTTTCATTTTGCAATTTAATCTTAAAGGAAAAAAGCAATAAAAAAGCTCACATAAAAATACTCCGTAGAACTATGTTACACAAAGAATTCTTTTTAATATATTCGATACCATTAAGACAATTTATACATCAACTCAAAAGCAACGATAAATAACACAATGTATAATATTTGAATACTTAAATTGCTTTAGATTTGAAAATTTAATGTTTAAATTAAGTCTCTTTAAAATTTCTTTTTGCATTTGCAATCTGACACACTTTTTTAGAAGAACCAGCAAACTTTGCCGAGGCTCATTGATAATTTAAACGTCAAATTGTTCTTAGTTGCTGTTATTTCTAGTTGTGGTTTTAATCGAATAAAAACTAAGCCTAAGGTATTGCAATACATGTATTGGAAAACGAATTGCTTGTCAGTTGTACTTGGATCAATTAATCCCCGCTGATTTACCATTGGTTCGCTCACTTGCTTTCTCGAGACAATTCCAGGACTAGTTTCAAACTCATACCCTTACCTTGGTCAAACTATATTAAGTCTGCTGATTCTCTCAGAATCCGCGTTGTATGCGACATTCTGCTTGCTTGAAAGGAAAAAAAACTGTGAATAGGTTTTTAATAATAATTTGTTAAAGATCGATGCTCAGTAAAGTTAAAAAACTATTTAGCTATCGAGCCCGAACCTCAACCAAATTATCTTACTTATTCCTCAAAGTTGATAAGCCATACCTATTTATATCCGCCTAAGTAAATACGGCTGTTTAAAACCGATTAATTTGCTTTTCTATATAAATTCCAAAAATTCTGGTGGGAGCAAAAAAAAAAATGTCACTTGTTTCAAAATACAATATGTTCTACCAAAATCAACTTCTTACAGGTATTTTTGATAAGTTAAATCTCGTATTTTCCAAAATAGCTGAACTGCTGCAGCGAACGTTCTATTAAGTATAGTTTGTCCTTGATGACCTGTTATGATAACAGATCGAAAAATCAAGGGTCTTCTTAGACGGTTGATGAATTATTTTTGCAATATTGAACACAAATAAAGAACTCCAATTAGATGTTGCATTTAACCGTGTGACACCGGTGTTAATTAAGAAAGTGCCACTACAGCCCACTGCTCTTTTAAATAAGTTTCTAAATGAGGCTCATTGTTTCATTCTATTTAGGAAGTTGTTACCCGCTGTTCGGGAATAATACACCATATAGCTCGACTTCCTCTTTTGATTGAGTTGTTTCACCAATCAGATCTCATCAGTTCTATCTTTAGCTAGCGCTTTGTCAGCTGTTCCCCATAATAGCCACACCTCTTGAGCCAAACACAAGATTCATCCTCACACCACTTTGCAACCTCTATTGCACTCGCAATGTTTTGCTTGATTCGAGTGGGAACATTTACAAAAATCAAGGTACGGTGAATACTTACTGTTTCGGGTTTAACTAAATAGTTTTTTTGTTTGCAAAAAACGAAACAATGCCCTCAACGCAAAACGCATAATGGTTATTTTTCAGCATCTAAATTATAAAGGTGTAGGTTAAACCTCTTACTTGAACCTTTCGACAATCCAAATAACGTTTGAAACTAAGATTAAATGTAAGTTTTAACCTTATGAGTTATAAGTGGCAATGTCAAACCTCACCTAACTTACACGTCCACATTCGCCCTTTAACTACTTTGGACACCGAGTCTAACCTCCTTTTATTTAGCACAAGCAATGGCTTTTCTTTGTTCAAGAAAAACACTTGTAACGATCAAGATACAGCAACCATTTACTGTTATCGGTTTTGACTAGATTGTTATTCTGCTTGTGAAATAGGACAAAGCTTGTCAATAAATGACTCCTAAGTTGTTTATTTTCTTGTATCCAAAGTTAAAAGGGTGTCGTTTACTCAAATTTTTCATTTTAAACTTCCAACAGTCCAAATTTTGTCTGAAACATCTTCATGAGTAATTCATCAGTAATTCTACATTTTTCGTATGATATTCGTTCATTTTTAACGATCACTTCCTTAGTTAGTAACGTGTGTTGTTTACAACTGTTGACAGGAACGCTCGCGCTTTGTCACACTGAACAGTCCATGGTGTATCGCAAAAACCGGGATCTTCCAAAATACAAACAATCACCAGCTGAAGAATCTGACTTTGTTAACTCGAATATAAAGCTTTAATAAGTTCTATACAAATAGCTTTAGTTGAAATGTATTTTTTGTTTAGGTGGATAAGAATAGTCTAAAACAAAAAGGCTTAAGTGATTACCTTCGACAGACCTGAAATTTTTAAACAGCCTCAATTTTTCGCGATTCTATTTGTTATTGGCCTGGTGAGTTTGCGGGTTAAGAGTTTAACTTCTATTTCGCCACTGAAAAGTGTGTGAGTCGTGACTTAACTTTTAAATCATACCGAGACAGGAAATTGAAACTGGACTTGGTGCAAGAACTGATACAGCATAATCAACCTTCCAATCAAATGCTCTCTTTTGTAAATATAGTAGAACTTTGTAGCTCTCGAGCTAAACTTAAAACTAATTTAGAGAGGTGGATAACACACACAATCCTTCCTTCGCCTTTTCAAATGTTTGTCTTTTATAAGGAAAAAAAATCGAATATAAAGGATGACACATGATTTACAACCCCAGTGGGTCGATCAAGTACTTCTGTAGCTCTTGCCGATCGCGGGAACAGGACAGGATGTGTTGATAAAATTGGGAAATACAAAGTCAGAAAAACTGTGCTTAGCAAGAAAAAGGAGGTTTTAGAAAAAAAAACAAAGTTAACTAAATAAAATAATTCGTGATTCTGTAAACTAACCGAGCTTGCGTGTAGTATGTTTGAAAATCCAACCTGAGATCATGACCAATATCATAGAACCTCATTTATCGAATCCGGTTTCACTACTGGTTAATTATGTCAGTTCTTTTGAAACTTTTTAATATAATTACAATTAATTAACCCTCGCAGAACCAAGTTGTTTACTGTAATAAACTAATCCAAGGAGGGTTTTTTGGACTCCCCGAGGATTTTCCAAATGGTTGCACAAAAAAATCAAACTTTGGAATGCAAGAAACTTTGGGTTAGCTAATTTATTTCATAGCATGTTGCTATGGCAACGGTCATCTGCCATCATCATGACATCATGGGTTTTTCAAAAACTTTATTTTGTTCAAAACTAAGCAAATTTTACTGGATTTAATGGAAAACACGTGTTTGCAACCTCAAATAGAAGTACAACTAAGAAAACAGTTCAAAAGAAGAAATTAAAACAAATTTCCAAAAAAATTACGTTTTTTTACTTGGAACTTTGTCTTTCAAAAAAAAATTACTCATAAACTTTAAGTGAGGACGTCATCCAATTAAAGCCAAAAGATGCGCAGACTACAGGTTACTACTGGAAGTTTATTTTTGATTGTCTGAAAGGTTCAAATTTTAGGTCGGAAAAATCGTGGAAGTGAGGTCGATTTCACCCCCTCCCCCTTTGACGTTCGATGGATAAATGAGTATGGTAAGTGTGTTACAGTCAAATTCGTCCTGTTCAAACTGGACTTTTTTGTGTCCCTCGGACTGGTTGGGGGAGGGGGGGGGGGGTGGCTCTTCAAACCCCAAGCAGTAACTTTTTTGCATTTAAAGCTATTGAAAAGATACTTTCACAATTGACAGATCATATCATGATGATTTAATTCCAATCTTGTCATCAGTGATATGACATCATAGACGTCACAACTACGTCATTACTGTCATAATTAGGATTTTGACAAAACCTGCGCGACTCAACCAAACTGCGTGACGCTTTCTCGCCTACCTTAGTTAGTTTTTTCGCCTGCTATCTGAGTTAGATTCTTAGTTGTTTCATATGAGCGGTAAATCAACAAATAAAACTTTTTTTGAGTTTACCTGTCTATTGACAATTTTAAATGTCTTCGGTTTCAGTTTTTCTACGTTGTACCGAATTTCCCAGCAAAACACTACTCAATTAGCATTGAACATTCGAAAATACTCAGTATTCCTACTGACCAAACAATGATCTCTCCATGGTTTGTGGGGCATGTGTTTCGATTAGTTGATCTCAGCTCCGCATCGGAAATCCTCTTAGATAAAGAGAACATGCACGAATACAATTATGTACCTCGACGGAAATTCACAAGAGGCTTTTTTTCCCATGTCAGGTGATTTGTGTATCGAAGACTCCGACACAGCCCCAATTAAGTAATACTGGAGAACTTGGAAAAGTATTATCTTATATCGGTAGAATCAAACTTTGCTTTACTGAGAGTTCTGACTTTATTTAGAGGAGCTTTTTGTGTCATGAGGACAAGTTTCTTTTGGACACGCCCAGTTCCACTATAAATAACACATGTAATAATCTTGAGGAGTAACTTTAGATAACCACGCAAGCATCGTTGAGAGGCTGGGTGTTCGCACATATATTACCATAATAGCATAGTAAATCGATTGCTTGACAGTAACTTTGTACTACCTGGAAAATTTAGCTGGTTCAGTAGATGCCAAGTTCTCGTCGCATCGCTTGAAGGACATATTTCAGGAAGAATAAGCGAAGACTCACAGATGTCACAGTTTCTAAGTAAACATGTATGTACAAAACCTTTTCACTCGTTTTATTTCATACAGCTGTCACTTTCTTAACAGTTCTTTTTTGGTTGCGATATAGCAATGTTTTCAAATCCCTTGTTTAGGCTTAGTTTCTCCGTGTCAGTTTGTGCAAACCAATCAGTTTGCACTATCACCTAATGCTCATTTCAGTCCGGTTGACCTAACTCTTCTAAGTCTTTCGAACCTGATTTATCTTGTACTATCTTCCAATTTTAGAGGCTTTGTACTTGTTTGACCTCAAACCATCTTTTTTTCTCTCAAAAGATGCATTTTTTACCACATTATAGTTATCGCCCATTGAAGAAGATTTAAATAATGACAGTGTTACGTGTTTTCAATTTTTGACGATACATAGTACAAGTTGTACGAGTATTAGACCTTTCTTCGAATACTATTATTATCGATCACTTGAAACTATATATCGGCTTTGAAGACTTTTTAAAAACGTTTTTCACAGTATGAACATACGAAGACGCTCAAAGTGTGTCATTTTGGAAAAGAAAACTTTGTAACGATACACAAAATAAAACGTTATTATTCAGTAAAACAAGCCAACTTTTTGCTGATGATCAAACTTTAATCTGTGAAATTTCTCCTCCGGCGCGTGCTAGTCATTTTCTACATAGCTTTATTTTTAACACTACTTGAATGATAAAGTTTGAAGATAGTTAACCTTCGCGTTTGTGTCGATGCTTAAACGGCACAATCTATGTTAGGATTTCGGGATTCATTAAGTTAAATCTTGTTTGCTTTTGATACGTTAGCCTTAATAGCCCGTGATTATATTTGAGTTATACAAAATTGTGTTCTTATTATAAATGTTACCTCCTTATTTCATCCCGAGGCATGTACTTAACTTGTTAGTAAAGTGTCATTGTCGACTCAC
>JAOBRG010366705.1:0-12114 GCA_027574985.1 Umimayanthus nakama | reverse complement strand
TACAATTATGCAGATACCCTTGTGGCGGGTGCATTTCGCGCAATTGAATGCCGGTTGGCGCAAATGAACGTATTTTCCCATTATTGTATGACTTTTAGTGCAAATGATTGCGTATTTTCTCTAAATGAACAGCAAAAGGTGTAAATTTATATTATTTCAAATGAATCAATCAACCCTTTTAAAACAGGAATGTGATATATTAAATACACTGATGAAACACTTAATTAATTAACTGTTTAAAAATCAAAACAATGTTTTCACATTATGCAAAATACATGTCTCTTTTTATTACTAAAATATAAGAAACCAACTTCTTTTTCTTTTTTTTTCCCTCCTGCGGTCCAACATTTTGACCAAAAAAATCTGTAAACCAAGAAATTAAGATGGTGTGGCCTTAATGTGAAACCTGAAATACAATTTGGAGAAAGCTATATGCATTTTCTTTTATTGCTCTTTTTTGCAGTTAACCCAACCTTTGGAAGCAGCCAGTTACTCGACAATGAAGTTGTGAAGTACAAAGGTGAAGACACAGTGTTTGGTTGCTCAGCTGTGGGCTTTCCCTTAAAAGTGAACTGGGAAATTAAACAAAGACCAGCAAAATCTTGGGAGACCCTTGGTAAGTACAGTCATGTAGCAGAATTTAAATTGGAAGAGTTGTCTTAATTCCTTTACATGTATAATGTACTTGTAGATATTGAATAACTACATGGGTTAAGTAATGGTCTGAGTAAGAACTAGGCAGGCCAAAGGCAAAGAATGTAAAAAGGTGCTAATCAATTGCGATAATGTTTAAAGCACTCACCTCATTGGCTAAAACATGAAAATCTACTATCATTTCACCAGTTATATAACATTATTTTATTTTTAAAACTAAAGTTTACATGTTTATTCCTTAATAGTGAAAACTATTCCAACATTTAATGAAACAAAAATTCAATATGGGGAACACAGAAAACTTGAACCCTCTGTTGGCTATTGTTTTATAGTCTCATGATTGGGCGAAATACTATAGCACAAAAGCGTAGCTTTGTAACAAAAATTCCTTACATTTTTTCCATAATATGTATTGTGAAAAGGGTGATATTGTATTCTCAGTATGAAAATCTAAACATTCTAATATGGGGAAAGGTGAATTGCCGCAGAACAATAGAAGGTTGCCTACCGCTTTTGTGGATTATTACTTTAATTTAAAATCTAAAAACCTATTAAACAAATTACTCAAGATCAATAAATAAATTATATTTTATCTATGAATATTACCAGTATTTAAGTTTCAAGGACATATATAATTATATACTTTATATTACGTATACGCAAAATGTTAAGATTAACAAGTAGAGCTTACAAAAAAAGTGTACTTGTTCATTGAATTCCTTGGGTTTGCTTTCTTCTTGTTCGTCGCTTAAGCAAGCAAGTTAATATAATATTATTGTTATCCCAATATTGTTTATTTTTTTCAGATCAATCCAATATCAATGAGACGCATTACAGGTTCATTATTAAAGATCGGGAATTCAAGGCCAACAACTTGGAAATTATGAACATTCAGTATTCTGACCGCGGATTTTATAGATGTTGTATTGTCAGAGTTAACGCCACTGACAAATGTCAAGAGTTTGTTTTGCGTGTCAGAGGTTAGTCATCGAAACAGCAACAATACATTTGAAATAGCAGTCTAAGCTACACTTGTCTATTACTTGATTTATAAGCTACAAGTAAATGACCATGTTAAATATTTCTGGTTCAAAACAAAATAGAGTACCCACAGCAATAACAAACATTACAATTAATTTAGAAAGTATAAAAAAGAAACAATGTACCATCAAAACAAAAAGGAACAAAAAAAAACAAACAAACAAAAGAAAGCACAAATCACAAATCTAGGGTGAAAACTACTGTGTACAAATAAGGAGATAATGCACATGTACATCGATTACGCTGAATTTAGTGTGAGAACTTGTACACAGTCTTGTATCTGAACTTCTGTTTGTGTTGTACTTTTTGGTCTTATAATTTAAAACCAACAAACTTTTAAGATAGTTAAATAGAAATTTCTACAACATTATTCGTTTTGCATTTCAACTTTACACATTTTTGCTTAAACTATCTAATAGATATCTACTTTGTATGAGTGTGTTATTTGTCTGTTGAGTTTTTTAAATATAATGTGTGTTTTAAAGTGTATATCACTTGTGGGGTTTTCTGATATTTAGAATTTACTTAACGTTCTGATATACATAGCAAAAAAAAATTTTGACCTGGATTTTTCTTAGTGGCGCAATTAGAGTTCAAACAGGTGAATTTTTACTTCCGGTTTCAAAATGACCGCGCAAAAGGAAGAATGGGTCCAAGTTGGACAGTGATGTCACAAGCAGAATTCATACTTCGAGTCTGCAATTGCTGGAGGAAGATCTTACATTCTTTACATCTATTGTTTAAATTACGAAAAGTCAGAAAACACAAAACAATATGTTTCTCCAGCAATTGAAGACTTAAGTACGAATTCTGCTTGTGACATCAGATTTTCCTTTCTTGGCCCATTCTTCCTTTTGCACGGTCATTTTGAATCCCGAAGTAAAATTTTGCCTGTTTGAACGCTAATTGCACCACTAAGAAAAATCCAGATCAAAAATTTTTTTTGCTATACATCAGAACATTAAGTAGATTCTAAATATGAGGAAACCCCATAAGTGATACAGTATATACACATTAAGGAAAAGCATAGAGTCTAAATAAACTGTTAGGTTTTTGTGTTAGACTCTATGTAGAAAGCGAAAGGGTAAAAGTTCTGTTTAGCCCATAAAAATAATTTAGTTAAATTATACTTATAAATACTAATAAGAATACAGTATTTAAGTGTTATTTTTTGTCATAGATCCTTTGGGTCCACTGTGGCCAGTGATTGGCATCATTGTTGAAGCTGTCATACTTTTCTTCATTATCTTCATTACTGAGAGGAGAAGGAAGAACAAGAAGACAGGTTGGTGAAAGTTTGGCTCTAAAATAGCCCAGGTCGTAAAGATCCCTACTACCGGGTAATCCCAACTAGTTTGTCAGACGAGTATGTTAGTTCATCTTATATTGTTATCCACACATAATAGGTTGTTTAATTGCCAGTATACATGTATAAAACAAGTGATTGTACAATGAGATGAGAAATATTTTAACTTGTTTGTAAGGAAAATATTGACTGAGAGCTCAGCAATATGTCATGTATTTAATTTACATTCACGAGTGTAAACCGGTAGGGTATATTTGGGGAGGAGACGGTTGGTGTGTACGTGTGTACAATGTAATTAAGTAGTCCAAACTGGAAAATACTATTAAAAACTGCAGTGCAAGGTGTATTAAACTTCATGCATTAGGGACCTGTGATGGAGAGGAGGACAAAACCTCAAATTTGTAGGACAATAACTTAGCAGCCTTCAAATTTCAAACAAGAACTCAAAAGGAAGCATTCTCATCTCCCATTTGAAATCAAAAGTAAAAATAAATTTGTAGGTCAAACAAATTTCTTAGTTGGCATTACTGTTATTGTGCAGGTCTACTTGCAGTAACTAGTAACCTATTGCTAGTGAGCTGGACACTACTATCTCAGTAGCAAAACATAGGGTTCGTACGGGCCCTGGAAATCCTGGAAAACCCTGGAAAATTTTTAAAGCCCTGGAAATCCCTGGAAACCCTGGAAAAGCCCTGGAAATTTTTTGTTTAAGCCCTGGAAAACCTCACAGAATGTTATTGGAAAAATAAATTCACGAAATATTGCATTTTGTTGATTTCAGTACAAGTAACAATCAATATTGTAGTTTTTCTTATCATTTCAAAACACCATTTTATGTTAGAAACCACTGTATAGTATCGAAACAATGTACAATTTGGAGCGCATGGTTGTTTTACAATGATTACATTACCTTTAGAACGTTTTTTTAAGCAAATCGTTGTGAGTTTTGTTTTCATTCCGGGCTTCAATGACCCTGGAAAACCCCTGGAAAAAACGTAAAAAAGGCCCTGGAAAACCCTGGATTTTTGAATTTCTGAAGACGTACGAACCCTGAAAACATTTCTATATGTAGTCATATATATGTCTGTATTGGGTGTTCAGCTTAATTGCCTCTGGAAAACTTTGTTTTTCATTCATGTTTGTAAGCATACAATACTCAAGTATATTTGGTGTAAAGTTATAGATTGAAATCAGTTTTAGGCAGTTGATACGAATTGTGTCAGTACGTAAATATGATTAAGATTTATTAAACACTGCAATAAAATACAAACAAAGTGAGGTTAGTATTTCAACAAATCTAGTTGGTTTGCAGTCTTTGGCAGAAGGGCAGGAGGTAGATAACTTGTGGAGTAAAACAACTGCCAGTGTAAACTCCCATTTTGCAGAAGTGACAGAGGAAGATAGAATCACTTTGGTATCATAATATTGCTCTGGAAAATATTTTTGAAAAGTTGAATTTTCTTTTATTGTTTTCATTGTATTTGTACTGACGATTATAACGGTAGCAAAAAAGTTGCTTTTCCGCTTATGTTTGGACGGGGTGTGATTCCTTTCACAGACTTTAAAACAATCTTGAGCATTTAAAAGATAGAAGATTCCCCAAATTTTGAATGCTTTTTTGAGGAAACTTAATGTAATCCTAGACTTGTAATTATTTAGAATACATGTAGGTTTGCTATAAATACTGCAAACTGTAAGTTGTAAACCAGATTTGTAAAAATTAACCAGCTTTTCTGTTCATTCCTTCCTATTTCTACACCTGTGCGAAACCAAACTAGCTGAAAGGTAAGTCATCGTTGGGTTTATGTCTGTGTTCATTGTTTCCTAGCCATAATATGAAAGAATCATGTATTATGACGAGTGTAGTTCCTATACCCTTTTGAAGTGCTGTCAATTTTACAATGACTAGGTTGTATTAGTTATATTATTGGAAGTTTTTCTGAAAGTTTGTAATACTTTCATGATTATTAGAGTTAAATTAAGAGCTTTCATTTGTATGTGAATTGGACAGGAGGCAGACAGGAAGACAAACAGACTGATGAACAGCAAAAACAAATACATTCTGGGCAACTAATAACTTGTCGTTGAGACAGGGTTAACACATGACTGTCAAGAGTAAACTGTTGAAGTTTCTAAAGAATTGATAGTTTTCAAAATTTTGATATCTAAGATCTAAAATCTCAATATTTTTATTACACCCAAGGCTGAATGGCAGTTCCGTTTCTTATTTTCGAGATTATTTGTTAGTATTATACATAAAATCTTCAAGAATTCCGTTTTAGCTCCCTTTGACTTTTAAAAAGGTTCTTTAGTCGAATTGTTGATACTGAAAACAGAGCTGTTTCTTAAATTGGAATTTTGATACTGTAAATTTGTCTTGTATATTTGGTAATTAAAAGCTTTATTTGCAAAACTAGTCCTTGAATATGAATTCGGGCCGTGAAAAGTCCTTAAAAGTTAAAAAGCTTATGTTAATTTAAGTACTAGCTAAATAGTCAAATACGGTACTTTTATGGTACGGTGGAAAGCGACTGGCAGACAGTCTTGACTTATATTGGTTGAACATTTCTCCCCAGGGCGGATGGGAGAGTAGAGTTCAGCTACACTTCTACTGATGAAGGGGACAAGAGCCATGTGCGCCTGCGTCCAGTTGGTGACAAACCCAAGGAGACCTAATCCCAGCATCCTTTGCAGAAGTTTAGAGTTTGCTTTCACCATTCTGCCACTATTAAAGAAGCTATTGTCTTCATGATGTACTATTTGCTTAAGAGGGTTGACTTTAAAACAGTAGTGGTTGGACAATGTTTATCACTACTACTAGTTAGTCTTAGGACATCTTGCTGCTAAATTTGCAAATCCGATGTACGGGGTTTATCTAGAAATCTTGGAACTTAGAGGGGATAAATGCAATAAACAAGTTTCGTATTCCCAGTTGCCGCTGATTACAATGACTAAAGACTCGCTTTTACAGCACGAGCCTCGTCCTGACGTTAAGTATTCATAAGTTCCAGAGTGAATATGAACCATTCACAACTTTGTGTATTGTTGGAGATTCGGATCTCGCTGGTATTTGTGAATATTTAGCATCAAGACGAAGTTGTAAAAAACGAATCTATAGTCATTGTAATCAGCGGCAACGGGGAATACGAAACTGGTCTATTATGCTACAAGAGTCGAAATGTTGTTGTTATTTCGCAAGGAGACTTCTCTCTCGGTTGACGCATGGAGGTAGTAAATGTGATAAACCCTCATTGCTTGGTCACAAACGGTTTTTGACCGGATGCTTAAAGATGTAAACACTTGTAATGAAGACAATCAATAGTTTAATGATGAAATTTTTATACCGGTACATATAAATACAAGTGCACGCTTAGCAGAAAAAAAAATAACTAGAAAAGCAAGTATTTATTCATGATTATTTACAGACAATGGAAATAGTTTGAACAATGCGTTCGACTTTATAAATAATGGTTTTTACGTTGAGACTTGGGTCCTGCCCACACCATGCAGTGTTATTAGATTTAATGTATCTTTGGCTCTGTCCACACCAGTGCGTTTTCGTTTGAACCGCATACATATCGATGAGTTAAGGCCTTCTGTCCACCTAAAGACGCTGAGGTTTTTTGCGAAACCGCATCTGCGTGAAAGCGCTTTCGACATGGAATCGGAAGACAGCACAAGTATGAAAACGGTATGGATAAATACTAAAACGCCGAGCGTATTCGACGTCGCAGAAATTGAAGCCAAATGAAAACGCATTAATGTGGACATAGACTGAAGAACAATCTAGATGTGATATTAATTTTGAATTTTGCAAACACGTGCACGGTAGAGGTCGCATTTATAAGATAGATTTAAAAATGGTGGTGCTGAATTGCTGTACGCCGTGGAAGTACAAGGCTTTAACACAACTTGGTCTTGTGGCTGAGTGCCATCTTTACGACTAAAGTAGCCTAACGTGCACATCGTTTTGAGCATAATAAACATATGAACCCAGCGCAGTCTTCGTCGTTTAGGTTATTGTACAAGCTGCCGAGGCTTTCATATCATTCGTTTTACTCGCTCGCCACAGGCTCAGGTGTTGTTTGTTGTCGCAGGTCGAAACCTTCAGATTTCAGTGTCACGCGTGCGACTACTCAGTGTGCCTAAATGTTCAGTTGAAACAATATGTAAAACCGTTTGGCCAAAATATCGTCGTCTGCTTTTTGCTTACTGCGTTCGAGAATTGCCGAAAATCACAATACAAGGACGCATATCTAGAGCTTTCATTTACCAGGGAAGTGCTTCTAGGAAGGGGGTGTGGCTGAGTGCCATCTTTACGACTAAACTAGCCTAACCTGAACATCTTTTTGAGAATAATAAATATATAAATCCAGTGCAGTCTTCGTCATTTAGGTTTTTGTACAAGTTTCCGAGGTTTTCATTTCATTCGTCACGGGCTCAAATGTTGGAACTTTTGTTGTCGTAGGTTGCAACCTTCAGATTTCAGTGACACGTGTGCGACTACTCAGTTGTGCCTAAAAGTTGAGACTATATGTAAAACCGTTTGGTCAAAAAATCGCCGCCGGCTTTTTGTTTACTACGTCCGAGAAATGCCGAAAATCGCGATACAAGGACGCATATCTGTACATCAAGTCAGTTCCAAGGGTCTTATGCTCTCGACCAGTTTAAAAAGAAGGCAGAAAAAATGTTGTACTCTCGTCGAAATTACAGCCAAGAATGTCTACCACTCGGTTCTCAACATTTTTGTGTTTGAACTGTATGCGTCAATCGCAAGCCACTGACTAGTAGAGAATCACAAACCGATTTATTTTGTGTAGTCTAACATGTAGCGTCACTAGTGCGTCATAATGAGCAGCGTCACCAGGGCCCTTTTGAATTGAGAGCAATTGGGAACTCTCCTTTTATGTTTTAAAATATCAGTTGTGCATGAACCGGGCTCAGAGAATCAGTTTTAGCGCACATGTTTGAACCACGCCCCTGAGCATCATCGCCTGAGCACTTTCTAACTGAGGACAGTTGGGACCGCTATACTACTGTTGTGTTCAAAATTTATAAGCGTGCCCTTGGAGAACTGGAATTAAAGATAATCGGTTGTAGCGCCCTGTTTACAACCCTAGCCATGAGTAACATCGCCTGAGCACTCAGTTGGGACCGCTGCTGTTGTTTCCAAAATTAATTGTGCGCGGCCTGGGACCCTCGGTGTTAGAATTAAAATTAAAGATAATCGGTATTAGCACCCTGATTGGAGCCCCACCTTTGAGCAACGTCGCCTGAGCACTTTCTCACTGATGGCAGTTGTGTGTGCATCCCCTGCATGGGACTCTCCCAACTTTGAAAACGCTGTTCACCGAATTCATAAAGGCTGGAGCGAGTGTGGAGTCAGGAGGCGTTTTAGAACAGGACAAAAATATATTTTCTATTCTGTCCTAAAACGCCTCGAGTTCATGCTCGCTCCAGACTTTATTAATTCGGTGTTAATCGATAAAGGTAACAAGCTATTTTTAACCCTCTTCAAACCGGGCAGTCAGACTGGGGAGGGAGGGCTGGGACCGTTCCTTTCATGTTTTTGCATCTGCGAATCCCAAGGGAGGCTTGGAACATGTTGGAAGTGGGTTAGTGTAACTTTCATTTTAGTCCTATATCTAGCTACTCCCCCCTCCACCCCCCCCCCCTTTTTTTCTGGCCAAAATTAGGAATAACAGTCCAACAACTGACTTGCTGGCAGTTTAAACAATCAGCTATTATACCAAAAAGGTGACACTTTGTTTCAGTAAACTCTCCAACGCAATAAACGCCGGGAACAACTAGAACTGAGGCCTGGTCGCGCAGCAAAAAGCAAAGTTCAAAATGGCGGCAGACGAAGAAGAAAGCGAGGATGTTTTTCAAAATTTTGCACAACTTCCCATTGAGCCACCAGAAACAAGGAAGTACTGTGAAAGATGCAAGTAAGTTGCTTTTTCTTTTTTTTGCATTTATAAGAATGAGGGAGGCATGATTTAGCAGGAGAATTTTAAGAAAAGAAGTCTTGAGTCTTGACTGCGCATGCATGTATGTACTAATGTAGTTCCACAGTACGTTCATTAATCAGCTCACAAATTTTTAATTTGATGGTGAATAAGAAATTAAAACAAAAACTTTACATTTTTATTTGTGGTAAATTAAATGTAAAGTATTCTTGGGAGATTCAAACTAACTTGCGTGTTTTATATTATAATAGTTCAATTTGGGACCCCGAGGAAGCCGGGTTGCGTGTTAGTTACTGTTACTGATTGAAGTTGAACATTGTCCACAACACTGTCTAAAATTTGCTGAGCACCCAAACTTAACTAGTTACCTCTTGAAATAAGTGTTCTGTTAAAATACAATTGAATTACATAAACATCTTCCATATCAGATCTTACTTAATTTATAACTTACAAACTTAGAATACAAGCCACTACAAAAATATCACAGTGATGACAGCTGACACCAATACCAGTGATGACAACTGGCACTAATATCACAGTGTCATGCATCTTCAGTTAATGAATTATACTCTCTGATACCAAAAGGGTAATCTGGGTTATCTGCTGGTCTTGTACTTGTAGTCCTTGAAACTGGTAGAGCAATACTGATTTACTCTTGAGGTCATGGGCTCCAGTTTCATTGGGGCCAGAGATTTTCGGGATAATTTCCTTACTGGGGCGTACTTAATTATGCATGCAATATTTTACAAACTTTCTGTTAGGGTTTGGGTTAGGGTTATTTTCCCAAAATCTTGTAAAGTATTGTATGCATAATTAAGTACGCCTCAGTACGGAAATTTTACCAGATTTTCTCTCTCTGTGTGTCATGGGCCATTTTCCATTCAAGGGCTATTAATCAGAAGATATCATTTCAGTGGGTAAATTATGTGTACTTGAGTATCATTCTGAAATGGGGTAAAATAAACTCAATCTGTATACAGAACTGTTTCATTCTTTGAGGTCTCCTCAGTGTAAATGAGATCAGAATAACTTTTAATTAGTCCTGAAAGTTGAGTGCTTCATCCAAAGTCTACCACTTTTTTTCACTATGATCAAAACTTTTAACTTTGATTATTGTGCATGCAAGTTTTAAAACTCTGTTTGACTCTCATAACTTCAAAGTGATTCTCATAGCATGCAGCAGCAATGAAATTATAACTTTCTCAATAAAGACCTTGTAAAATTTGGGCACAAGTGTACTGGTAGCTTGGTCTTTTAGTGATTTTACTGACAAATAAATTGACCATTGATAAGCTATGTTATGTTCAGAAGCATTTTAAACTACTGTGCAGACTGTACATGTATTTCTAATAGTTAATAATATATAATTACTTAATTTATTCCCAGGCGGCCTGTGTCAGTGTGTTTGTGTTTTGCACTGCCACAAGAAAGGATCTCTGTCTCCACAACTGTCCACATTCTACAGCATCCAAGAGAGGTTAGTAGCTAAAGGAAAAAAGGAAAGAGTATTTTAATTTACTTAATTAGAGTTATCCCAACCTATAATTTTATGCATGCAGTTAATGTCATAATCCAGTGGCATTGTTCAGTTCTTAATCCGTACATGACTGATTGTATAACAGATTACTATGTCTTTCCCTCAACAATATGTGTCAGATAAAAATTGTTCTTCACCCCAAATGACTTGGTATTAAATAGACCAGTTTCGTATTCCCAGTTGCCACTGATTACAATGACTATAGACTCATAAATTCCAGAGTGAATATGAGCTATTCACAACTCTGTGTATTGTTGGAGATTGAGATCTCACCGGTATTTGTGAATATTCAAAATCAAGACGAGGCCCATGCTGTAAAAACGAGTCATTGTAATCAGCGGCAACGGGGATTATGAAACTGTTCTATTCAATAAGTTTGATTCAATTTCATTTATGAGTCACTGGTTATAATTTTCTTGCCTTCTATTTACCTGCGAGTCTTGAAGTTTACAACTCGATGACTCAAGGTCAATGTTATAATTTTGTATTTATTATTATTATATTATTATAAATAACAAAACTATTGAGCAATAGCTTTACACATTAATTAAATGTATTTTAACATACAGTTATTATAAAAACAAAGAAACCCAATTAACTAATATAAAAATTAATATATTTTTAAAAAAATTTAGGTCTACATACATGTGGTATGCAAAAGTTAAAATTTTGGAAAACTTTTTTTTGCAAATTTTGTTAAAAATTGTAACTTTTATTGCTACAGTAGATCTGACAGTGCTTTACATGTTCGACTCAACAAAGTCAGTTTTATGAAAAATACATGTAGCTAGATATAGTTGTTCGTTTATTAATATATGTATTAAAAATTATATAGATACAGTCAATGATGTAGTTTATTAAGACATTCATATAAAGACTTGCAATATTTTAACCTCAGGAGTTCCGCTTGCTGACGACTGTACCACTACTAGAGGCTTGTCTGCCAGCAGATAAATGCTGTATCCATTCTGGGCGACGTTTCTCTGCAGAAGAATTTCCCCAATTGCATAAACTTGTTAAACAGTCCAACACATTACTCCTTTATCCTGGAACTGATGGTATGGAAATTTAATGAAAATAGTTGTTAAATGTATTACTTATTAATGCCAAACAAATAATTAGGGACTGACTTGGCAGATCCAAAATAATATGCATGTATTACTAATTAATATGAATCATAGTTTTTTATTGTTAAATATTTTATAACTATAAACATATTATTATAATAATACTTTTCAGTTGGGTAAAGTTTATCCTCATCTAGAACATAAAAAAATGCGTTTTATTGATTACATTATGAAATTAATTAGTTACTAGGTAATTTATTCATTAAAAGTATCGGTATTCAATGCTGAGGAGAGGGGTGAAATTGGAGAGTTCTTTTGTTAGTGTTATAAAAAACTTGTCCCAGTATTATTGCTGTTAGTAGAAAAGTCAAGAGATTTAACAATTTTTTTTAAACCTTGATCTTTCTCTTCTACCATTTAGAAGTCAAGGTTGAATGAATGAATGAATGAATAAATGAATAAAAAACTTTATTTAAACACGGTAAAAATATCAGTAAAAAACAAATAAATCGCCCTTTCCTGTTTTACATATTTGCCGTG